>SOPF01028823.1:0-84540 GCA_012979155.1 Hypericum perforatum | reverse complement strand
GAGAGTTGTGGAATTGGGGAAGCGAGTAGAGGAGTCGCGAAGGGGTGGAAGGTGTTCGGTTAGGAGGTTGGAAAAAGGTGGGGATGCCACGTGGGATTCGAGCTGCCATAGTTGGGACATGTGGACACTCCCAGCTTCCTGTGTAATGTATGTTTTTGTTTGATTTTGTCCATAGTTGGACACGTGGACACTCCCAAGTCCCATATTCCTGTCTTCTTGGGGCGTTGATAGGCTTCGAGATCGGATTTAAGTGTTAAAAGTAATTGGCAAACTTTCGGAGCAAAATAATGATCGTTGGTTAATTTAGTGTAATGAACTGCAAATTGCAAAAAAAAATTACTGTATTTATTTTTCGGGCTATGGTACGGTTTGAAATTGTAATTGTAAATTTTCTGAGTGAGTCTATGTTAAATTTATGTTACACCGTAAAATCTCACTACACCGTGTATATAAAAATGAAGTTGTTTTTATATAGGTCAGTTACATCAAAACGATCGTTGTTTAAAGCATTTTGGTTTGGTATAATTTCTGAAGCCTATATGATCACATTGTTGACCAGTGAGAAGGGTTTGCTTAACACATATTTATAGATTATATTGCTGAAGTGAATACTAAATTGCCCTCCATACATTAAGCTCTTAGACCTGTATGCTCATTTGCTTTGACAAGTGACGAGATGATAGTGAACACTAACTCGACCAATGTTGCTCTCCCGACGAGGTAGCGCCCAAGATCAATGGTAGCACAGCCTTAACCACGTTAGTTTGCTTCGGAGTTGCCTGTCTGAGGAATACATATACGTTAACTAAGCCTATACGTCTACGCTTACATCAAACGACTCCGTGGCCCAATGGATAAGGCGCTGGTCTACGAAACCAGAGATTCTGGGTTCGATCCCCAGCGGAGTCGCAAGGCTTCATAATTTTTTTAATCCCAAAAACAATGTTGCTTCTTCCTTCATCTTTAATTCTTTATAACTTATTAGGTTCGTACAAAGGACAATCAGGAGCTTCATTCCATGAGCATGGTTGTTTTCTAGTTCACCTGTGAACTGCATCTAAAGCCATATGGCTCCAGTTTCCATGAGCATTGAGGGCAGTTGGTTCATAACGCCTGCTTCTTCCCACCTATAAAGCTTCTTCCCAATGACCGCAACTTGTACTCTCGGCTGACAACCCAGCAGGGTAATGCCCGTGTTCCAAATCCTCTGTATATAGAGTAGACTGAAAGGGTAATACTTTCTTCAAACACGCTTGACATTGACTACTTTATAGGATCAGACAATTCCTCAGATTGGATCAATCAATGTCTCGAGTTACTTCTCAACATCAGAAACATTACTACAAAATGGTCTCATGTACAAAATTCTTTAAACAGGTTCCACTAAAAGCCCTAAATAATAATACTTACTAAAACAGCCCTCTTGTACAACGACCCTAGCCATTCATGTATAACCGGCTCAATGCCTTACTTCACAAAATCGTCAAGGCTGCTAATTTTTCAATTAAGTTCGTCCTTTCTCTCTGTATCTTTACCTTTTCTCTACCCTTTCATCGGAACGCTTCAAATGACAGATACAAGACAACAAAATAACCTCATCTCAACGGATGAAGTTGGCAATTTGAAAGTTCAGCAATAGGGACTGCTATATACAAGCAAAGAGGGATAGATTTACTCACGTTACAAAAATTCTGAAGGCGAATTAGTATCAGGCTTCCCGCTATCATCTAATCCTCCAGGATGAGGCAAATCCTGAGGGGGCAAGCCTCCCAAACCACCACCCAATCCATCGTTCCCTGAACCGAAGAATTGGCAAATCAGCCTAGCCATGAGGCTGAGTATTTGCATCTGGTTCTGGCATGCTTCTGCTTGCAATTGCATCATCGCCTTCTCGTGCTCAATCTGCATCCCAACCATCCGCTCCCTCCACTCCATCTCCTCCTCCTCCCTTTTCTCCTCCAACATCCTCCTCTTCATCCTCTCCTCATCCAGCTCCTGTTCCAATCTCACCCTCCTCTCGAACTCCCTCCTCGCCCATAACATATCCCTCTGCTCCAACTTCATCTCCCGGTCCTCCAATCTTTCGTCCCTCTCGCTCAACCTCATCTCCCTCTGCAACTCCAACTGCCTCCTCTTCCCTTCACACTCCAACTCACAAGTTTCCCTATCGAACTCCCTCTCCCTCCGCTTTTGCTCTCTCCTAACCACCACATTCCTCAAATCCATCACCTGGGCACCCAGCAACCCTAGCCTCCTACTCAAACCCGCCTTCCTTTTCGCCATCCGCAAACCACCCATTTCCCCAAATTCACACTCCTCCTCACCCTTCGTTCCCCCGCTCCCGCTTCCATCACCACCACTATCTCCCTCCACCATTTCCTCCACACCCTCCTCGTCCTCCTCTTCGAAACAATTCTCGCTATCGCTCGAATCGAACCCCAAACAACTCCGAAACAGATCGCTCCCGCTCCCCGCATCAAGCATCCTCCTCCCCTTCATCTCAAGCTCCACATCCCCAAAAACCTCCTTGTACCTCAAGAAATTCTTCCAGTGATTCTCGGCGTCGTCCCAATTGAACTCATCCCCAGAAACCCTAATCTTCTGCTTCACGCCCAAGTACTGGTGCCTCATATTCTGGACCTTGATGGACACGTCACGCCAGGACCACTTGAAGGGGTAGGTGGCTGGGTCTTGCAAGTGGTGGACGAAGTTGACGTGGTCGGCTATGGGTTTGAACTTCTTCTCGCGTGTCTTGAGCTTGTGGAGTGTCCCTGAGCTCGAGAGGTCCGAGTACTTGTCCAGTAGGGTCAGCTCTTCTAGCTCCGACCACTTTTTCCTCTTCATTTTGCTCGTTGGTTTACGACGGTCCGGTCAGCCAAGCCCTCCTCCTAGTCTTTGTAACCCAAATTGACCGGCTTTGGTCTTGGCCGCATCTAATGGAGATCGATTTTTTTTTTTTTTTTTTCGAGTAAAAGTCATAATTTATATTTTAATTTTAAAAATGTTGCATATCCGATAAACTATAAAAAGAGTAATTTTATTTCATATGGAGTTCAACTTTTAACTTTATGAAAAACAGTATTTCATATTATTTAAAATAACAAAGATATATTTTAAGTATAAAAATATATATTTTTTAAGTCAAAAGTAAAACGATTATTTAACAGTAATCTATATGTTTTAAAACACGATCATGAACACCTAGTTAAATTGCAATTTATAGTGTTTTTTATGACATTTTGCTGATGAATTCATTTATAAAAAAAGAGCATAACGAGGCCAAATACTTCGGCCTGTCCAGGCCAAGGCCTAGAAGGCCCAGTGCAAGCGTTGGCCCAAGTTATGAAGATCCTTACTTGGGTTCATGTAAAGGTGGTCACTGATGTTTTAACACATTAATAATCACTAACTTTATGGTCGTTAAAATATGTTAAATTATCATTGTATGATTACTGTAGGAAATTTTAAAATCATAAAGTTTTAAAATATCTCGAACTCTTTCATTTTTGCTCTCTCTTTCTTTCCTTCATCTCTTTTCTCTCATTTATTTCTCTCTTCGACAAAAAGCCATCAGCCAAATAAACATCGCATTGCCGCTGCCACACCATCATCATTCATGTCTCACGCTTATGCATTCTGACAGAAAACACAGACAATGGATTTCAACTACAAGATCCAATTAAGAATAGTGCATTGTCCGAGCAGAATTTGTAGAATTGAGATATTTATCTCTTTATTAGGGCAAATCCAATTCTGTATACTTATCTTCTCTAAAAGTAAAAGTTTTGGTTGAATTCAGATTCTAAAATACGTACCAGGATTAAGGTTACATGGGATCCATATTGTTAAATGATTAATTTTAAAAAGTTAAATAAGCTAAATTTACTCGCTGGTCCTCACAAGGGTGATCAGTTCGAATAAACAAGCTAGTGGACCGATTTTCTACTTTCTCTTACGCTTGATTGAATCTATTTCAAGAAAGAAAGAAAATATAATGAATCCTTACAGATTATTTTCAATAATACATGGTACTTATATCTCTTTAATCCTAAAATTTTCCGATGACGGTGACTTTAGACTCGTTTCCATCGCGAGTGTTTCATGCTGACGCGTACATCACTTGGAGCTACTTTGAAAGCAAATGGCCTTTTTTTCTGGAATAAGAAATGTAGGCTTGAATGATGCATTTCCGACAGAAATCGGACATCACATATTAAGAACAAAGCTGTGTAGGAATTCTGTAGAAGGATTCCTCACGATTAGGGAGGCAAGAAGATGCAATTCCACGTTGCGTAAGATTCGACTTTCTACAATGGACAACTAGTGTAGTGTTGTTGTAGTGTGCAGGTGCTAACCTATTCTCATGCTTCTTTATTCCTTCTACGTGAACTCTCTTCATCACCAGTTGTGGCCCTTCCATTATAGGAAGGGTCACACTTTTCAAAATGAGTAACAGACTATATTCGGAACTGATTATAAATTGTTAATAACATTTGGCCTAATGATGCAAAGTATTGTTGAATTGAGGGAGGTCCAGATTTCAGGCAAGCGTAAAAAATTAACCTTACAAAAAGTTGGCAGCCAAAATCTTTGTCAAAATTTAGGCACAAGATTTTCTAAAATCAATTTTACGCTGAGATACATCTTCTCTTCAAATTTTAAGCTCTGGGAACGGGATATCTTTTTTATGAAAAGGGGATACATCAAAAATTCTATTTGATGTTATTCACTGCGTAGGGGCTACGTAAGCCAACAACGTGACGGGGATAGATGGTGAAACATATGGTCTTCGCCATGAATGTTATATGATCTTTGCTTAGCGGAATTTGGTGTAAACATGTCTAGCTACCCTTGCCTTGTTAATAACAGAGAATGATTTCAGAATTAAGCGACTACACGGTTATTTCGCTAACAAAAATTATAAGGTAATGACAACGGGAATTGTCTGCCTGCTGCTACGTAATAATCAGAATTAGTAGCTGGATATTATACGCTGAGTTGCATAAATTAACTACACCTTCATTTCAACGAAGATATTTGGCCTGATTACACAAGCCTTAGAAATGAATCGACCAAGATCGTAAGTTAAGTCTATGGAAGATGTAGCTCGGTGTAAGAACTTGCTTATAAAAAACACGTATTTTCCCGTCTTTCCATGTCAGCTTTCGTCAGCTTTGTATCCGGCACATCAACATAAAGAGGGGACCGATACAAGAAAGCAGGATCAAGATTGGATAGTCTGTATCTCTTTTTTTTTTCATCCAACTGACGCACGAAGCTAGGCCTTATTAATTTGACATAAACTAATCGCGACCTATAAGTAAGGAGGTCGGATTGGGTGCGGATTGGCCTCAATCCGCAGACTGCGGACTGTTTTTTGTAAGGGCAAATTAGTCTTTAAGCTAAAAACAGTCAATTATTAAAAAGCCTTCGTCCTCCCCTGTAGTGAATCTACCTAATCTGTAATTCAAAACCAAAATTTTTAAAAATCAAATCTTAAACCCCGCTAATCTAAAACCCAAACTGATTAGAATTGGACTCCCACATACTCAGATAACCAAAACCCAAGCTGATGAAATCTACAATTCAAACAAAAACACCAATTCAGCAGTAACAAATTCAGTCTCGTCGCCGCCGTCATCTTCGAAACCACCACCGCCTTCATCGAATTTAACATGGATTTGCCAATTTCTTTTTCACGTACCGTGATAGATAACTATCTATATAAATTCTGAAAACCATGATTCATCGTCGTCTACTTTGCAGAATAACGGTAAGACACGTGCCCAGATATTGGTACCTTTTGTGGGAATAATGGTTCCTTTGTTCATTAATAATGGTCCATTCGTGTTTAGTATTGGTGGCTTTTTTTCAATCATGGTACCTTCGTTAAATATTTTCACTCTTTTTAAATATAACATCTATTTATCTTCCATGTAGATGTCATTGCCAAACTTATCATATTGATCTTCGTTCTACATACTGATTAGAAGAGCTAATGTTCCGTTCCCAAATTGAAACTACCACCCCAGGAATAAATCAAAATGGAGAGCAACAATAGCAACCAAGAGAACGCAAACACAGGGGAGGCAACGGCAGAGAATCTCAACGGCATGGCGGGGTGGGTAATTCTTGTCTTCTTCTCGTCCCTAGAGCACTTCTCCTGCAACGTCTCCACCTTCAACCCCCGATGACTCCGACGAAGAGGAAGAAGAAGACGACGGCGACCGGAACTCCCTCATCGCCCCCTCCCGCGACTCCTCTAACCTCCTCATCTAGAACTGATGATGTTGGCCAGCTCTGGAGTCCTACAAGGAACCTGAGCTATAATCTAAAGCTACTAGTTGGATGGTTTAGCAAGTAATGGCTCGAATGTGTGTATTCTGGTACCTCTGGTATGTAATATTGGTATTTTTTCATAAAAATGGTACTTTTTCATTTATTTTTGGTACATTTGTCACAATAATGGTACATTTTTTTATAAATATTGGTACCTTTTGTTAAACAATATTGATACACGGTTCGTCAATGTTAGTACACAGTTTGTCAATATTAGTACACGATTTTGAAGCTACAACAACAATGGAATTTCTAAACAATTCTGAAAACCATGATTCATCATCGGCTAATTCGCAAAGTAACGGTAATACATGTGCCCAGATATTGGTACCTTTGGTGATAATATTGGTGCCTATGTTCATTAATAATGGTCCATTTATGTTTAGTGTTGGTCCCTTTATTTCAATAATTGTACCTTCGTTTCGACCAAAAAAATAAATAATGGTACCTTCGTCGACTAATTCGCAGAGTAAAGGTCATGCCCAGAAATTGGTACCTTTAGTGATAATTATGGTACCTATGTTCATCAATAATGGTCCATTTATATTTAGTTTTGGTACCTTTATTACAATACTGGTTCTTTTATTATAATAATGGTACATTCGTCGACTAATTCGCAGAGTAAAGGTCATGCCCAGAAATTGGTACCTTTAATGATAATTATGGTACCTATGTTCATCAATAATGGTCCATTTATATTTAGCTTTGGTACCTTTATTACAATACTGGTTCTTTTATTATAATAATGATACCTTCATTAAATATTGGTGCCTCTGTTCTTTTAGAGCAGATACCACCAGTACTCTAATACTATTCAATTGGCCATCTATTGCATGTCCAAGTAATCAGATCCAGTTTTGATAAGAATCAGATTTTGTACATAACGTGATTTAGTGCCTCAAGCCTAAAAGAAAACAAGCCAAAAACATGTTACGATTTTTAATCTGATCCATCATTTATCCAGTGAACCACCCAACTCCCCACTTATTCATCCAACTTTTTGTATTAAATGCGCAGAACCTTGCTTAATAGAAACAAACTCATCCATCCTAAAAACCTTTCATATCCTCTAGATGATAGGACGAGCACCACAATCTAACCGACAGTGTAACAACGCAATCCTTCTCCACCCAACCACAATTGTTCCGGACTCGGACTTGAACACCAGGTTGCATACTGTACCAAGGACGAATAAAACTTCCATCCCAGGAAACGGTGAAAGTAAAACAGCCATGCTTCCATCCCGGGAACAAATTCAAAGCATGGACTTCCGATTCACCTCTTGTGCCTCTGGACGAAGGGGGAATTTTTGGCGTCCTCCTCGGTGAGGCAGAGGGAGAGCTTGGTGATGATCGTGCCGGTGGTGGCGAATCCGACGAGGAAGGGCCAGTTGCGGTTCCACTCCCTCTTGAAGAACACCGGCCAAGGATCGAACAATATCTTCATCATCTTCCCGGTCTCTCTCTCTCCCTCTCTCTCTTCTCGATCTGGGGAATTTGGGATTTTCCCTTTTCTTCTTTTTTGAGAGATTTCAAAATTTAAACATAAAATGAGGGATTTGAGGATATCTGGATTATAGATTTGAAAAGAATGATTAGGTGAATACCTATTCTACCCCTACAAATAATAACCCTTGGATGAAAATTTTATAAATTAAATTCTAATCCTAAGGTGTAAAAACAATCCGCAGGCTGGGGATTAAATTTCAGTCATCCGCATATAATCCTTCGCCATAAGTAATACATTAACATATCAGATTACGTAATTTTTTATTCTTGACTTTTTTTTATTCATAATCGAGAAATATCGAACTATTTAGATTGTGATGCTTGTAATAGTGGTTTAAATTATAAATATTCTAAAAAATAAAAAAATTTATCTCGTGTACCAAATCTGTTTGTAATCACACTCTTCTTCTCAGCAGCTGGAAGCCTGGAGCAATCAATTTATTTGGCGACCTTGCAGGCCTTTGACATTCCAAACTAGATAGATAGTGGATGAGAAAGTTGTCAAATGGCTACTTTCTACAATCAAGCCAAATCATCGTTTGACATCCCAAAAAAAATTATTATTCTTCTCCATCTTGCACTATCAATAAATTGTTCGTGTGCCCTTATCATGTATCTTTATTTATTTTGCATACATCTGAACGATTCCCCCAACTTGAGCCTAAAGTATGTCAAATCCAACTCATATAACTGTAACAGCCCCTTTATTCCAACACTGTTTTTTATGGTTGTACGGAGTTGGTGATTTTTGGAATCGGTGAATTTTATTCTTCATCACATGGCACATTACATGATAAATAAGTGTCGAATGTCGAATTTTAGTTTCAACCATAAGCCTCGTTAAAATCTTAATACAAGGGAAAGAGTAAGTGCTGTGAGTGAAGTGTTTTAGTTAATTGTATGGTCTTGGCAATGCAACTTGTTTATGGCATAAAAGGGTCACCATCCTCCAAATCACTAGGGGTCATTTTTCTTATCCAATACATCAGAAAATAACTTTTCCTTCCTTATCCACTTTTTTTAGTGCGACTCCAACGTCAGCTATTCCCTATAAATATTGCATCTCAATTCCCTAACTTCATCGTACCCAACACAAGCCCCTTAGTACTTGCACTCTAACACAAACACAAATCTTTCACATTGATTCTGTCATTTGAATGGATAAGGTAAGAGACTTGGCATCAAAGAGAGCGGCAGTGATCTTCACCAAAAGCTCATGTTGCATGTGCCATAGCATCAAGCAACTCTTCTATGAGCTTGGCGCAAGCCCGGCCATCCACGAGCTGGACCGCGAGATTGGAGGAAGGGAAATGGAGTGGGCGCTGCGTGGGCTAGGGTGCAGCCCGACCGTCCCCGCTGTGTTCATAGGCGGGGTCTATGTGGGCTCAGCCAAGGACATCTTGTCTTTGCACTTGGATGGATCCCTAAAGCAAATGCTCATGGATGCAAAAGCAATTTGGTTCTAGCAATTTGCGAACTTTTTTTACAGATAGAGTGAGATGGAGGGGAGGGGATTTTAACCGCTCTCTTCTTTCTTAAAAATTGTATCGTTCAACTTGGTTACACTAGTTGCTATATTGTCCAAATTATAATAACTAACCAAGGTGACCACTTAGTTCAGCTACCATGTTAAAAAATACAATAATACACGTTTCACTTTTTAAACATCAGGTGCAACTGGTAACTGTCGAATCACCTGCAAATTCTTGCATATACAGTAGAAATTTCTTTTTATCAAAACATATAAAGTAGAAACTAATTAGAATGCTAATTACGCAGACTTCTCATCGGGGAACATCAGTAGCTGAAATAGAACACATCTATCTAAGTGGCAAAAGGAGGTGAAAGGTAAATTTTGTCATAAGCATATTAAAATTTGAACTTTGAACATCTTTGATAATAACAATATTTTTGGCCGTTAGATTATACGCTGTTTTGGTCACTAATTATTATTACAAATATATAGTTTTTTAAGGTTAAAGAAAGATTAATTTTTAGGATCCAAACTTATAAACAAATTTAGGATCGATGTATATACATATATATAAAGTCAGGCAAAATTAAGATCAAGTGTATTGGTAATGGCTCACTCTTGCGCTAGAGGGCACCCCAAACTTCCATGTCCATGGCCAAAAAGTTGGGAGATTAATAGACAGTTGGTATCAAACTGAATATGATGGGATTACAAGAATCTAATTTCAATTGGAAGTAGTTAATTTAGTTATATATACCTTTTAGATGGCATAGGTAAAAGTTGACGTGGAGCAGCGTCCTCCCCATCTATTCCTCCATATCCATAAGGAGTAAACTTTCTCCCCATACATTGCGAGATACCAAAATCGATTGCATGCATGCATTTTAATGAGAACACACATATAGGGATTGAGCAAATCGATCGAAAAACCATTAAATCGAACTTAATTGGACCGGAAAAAAACCAGACCAAACTAGTTCAAAACGGTCCTGCCCAGTTTGAGATTATGAGGAGAGGCGATTTTCGGTCTGAACCGGTATGAGGTATTTGTACAAAAATCAGAATCAAACAAAAAAAAAATTTCAGGTGTTTTGGTATTTTTGGTTCCCGATAGTGATCTTTTTGTTGGTGTAATATTTTAGTGCATTAATTATGTTAGAATCTAACTTATTATCATTTGGAATTAGTATTCTTTGGTAGCTAATAGGTATTTCCAATTTGAATCCGAAAATACGGTCTGGTCCGGTCTAAACCAGATCTAGGCTCAACCCGCCCCATTTTACGCTCTACTTACTTTTACGATTCTGGTCCAGTTTTTTACTGTATGGTCTATTTGCTCACTCCTCCGCACATATGTGAAAATGCAAATGGATAAACGTCTACATCCGTGTCAGTCGCTGGATCACAGAACTGGTCATAATTCTCGTGTAGCTGAAAGCAAAATTAATAACAAAATCAAAACAATTCTATCAAATATTCTTGTTATCTAAAGTTATTTTGTGATGGTTCCTCATAGTGACAATATTTGAATTATTTATATTTGAATAAAATTTAAGAAAGAAATAAACAATGTAAGTTATCTTTTGATAAATATTTCACACCTAACCACAATCGTTATTAAACCCTTAATATTCATCAAATTCATACTGCGCGAACACCTTCTTGGTTAAGTGGGATGCTTTTGGAATTATATAGGTGGAGAGGCAAGGGGATGAGCCGAAGCAAAGCGAGCCCGGAAGTCCGAAATGAACACAGATCTAAAATGGCCCACATCCGGAGAGGCCTGAAAGAGTAGAGGTTTGGATTCAAAAGGGGTGGCTTGAGAAAGCTTTTAGAACTAGACAACGCAATACTAAGTCTAGAAATATGGGATTTTTTTCCAAAAGTATTTATTATTAATATCACTTGTATATACTTTATTTTCTAACAATAAAGTAGACGAGTTTGAGAATATCATCATCATCATCAAAATCTTAACAAACCAAAATCGATAGAAATATGGGAATTACGGATGCCCGAGGTGCAACCAGAGGCGGGGACACATTGCACATAGTAGGGTTTTTTTTTTTATTGAATAATAGGTATATGTTTTAATGCATGTCCATACCAAAATAAAAAATTCATCCCAAAAAATTAATTAACTTATCATTGGTCCGTGGGTGCAACAACGGTAACTTTTCCAACAGATGACACTCCCTCGTGTTACAAGTTTCGACATCCTCGCGAACCAGGATACCTCCAAAAAAGAACACGACTTCCCCTTTAAACCAAGAGAAAGGCCTACTAAGAAAATAAATATATGTCTTTACACGGATTCGCAGATGATGGTGAACTTCAAATCTAAATTAGCAACCCACCAAAATTCAAGCTAGGGAGGGATAGTTCAAAAACATCGCATTGTGAGATGGACATAACAGCTTGAAATCTCGCCAAAAAACTTGGCGTGATATGGAAACGAGATGTAGCTAGTTGTTAGGATCGCACAACACACACCAACACGGGAACAAAGTCGCACAAAGAACACGGACACAAGATGTAACGTGTGTCTAACAAGACTTGGCCCTCCGAACTTTCTCGCCACAACTCAACACTAGCTTATATCCTTACCGCTTTAAGAGAGGCGACCATAGTGACCGAGATCAAAATGATTGTAGTCTAACAATATAAGACGTTGTTAAATCATGACATTACAATAGAATAAAATTTTACCGTTTAAAAAAATATCCATAATTTTATAGATAGCAACTAGTAATTTACGTCATAAAGCTGTTGCCAAGGGATTTCGGGATATAACTAAATTGCTAACGTAAAAACATCACTCACTCCAAATCATTTGCAACAATTTATATATTGTCTTGGCTAATTGCTTATTTAATACTACACACATGTGGGAACTTCACAGCTCTCTCACATGTGAGAGTACTGGGTGGCAACTCCCTTGACCCGTGTGAGAATTTATAGAACGATATGTGTTTGTGTGGTACTGGCAAGAATATTTTTCTACAAGTTGGTGGTAACGACACGAAGAGCAGCCACCGAATGCCAGCCTATTACCCATCTTCGAGCACACAAATTCAATTGAGGTGATTGCTGGAATCTGATAAATAGGCTAGCCTTTGCATCTAAACCTTTTGCTTGCTTTTGTTATGTCCTCAAAATTTGCAAGAACTGAACAAATGGTCGGAAGCACTACACGTCCAAAAGAATTCAAAAGTCGAACAAATTTATGCTTCCAAACCATGTTCGCTAATAGTAGTAAATTAACAACAGTTACAAAATCGAATTCCTTTCCAAAATGATTCGATTTGTAGGCGTAAGGGGAAACTGGAAGTAAATGTCAATTATACTCTTACTTGAACATGTTTTTAGAAACAAATCAAATCCAAAAGTTCTACTTTTAATTCCAAACATGAATCTATCTCTTTGACTATGGAAATAGAAACATAATTTTTTATCTTCTAAAAAATTGGTTCCAAACAAGGTGTAAACAAATGTGGAAATGAAAAAAATATTATAGTTTGCATCTCTGAAGGCGAGTGCTCTGGTCTTTTGTTGGCCTATGGAAATGTAAAATTAGCTGGTTTCAAAGCGTGGAACAAGCTTTAGGTAGCAATGTTATGGTAAGAGTGCGTAGAAATGCGTTAACCCTCTCTTGACAGCCACACTAGCAAAAAAGATTTTAGTTTAAAGATAAATTTTACGCTACATTAAATTTTAATTTTTTTTTCAATTCGTAAAAATCACAGTCTTTGTTTGTTTGACAACAAGAGAGCACTTGTGCTTGAAGACGTCCATTTTGTATCTCTAAAAGTAATTTTAATCAAAATGAGCATCTAGGGTAAAGCTCCTCCACTTTTGAATGTTCCATCTTGGAATAAAAAACAGTACTCTAGTGTCCCTATAAATAGTCCAACCATGCAGGCATACAAGTTCAAACAAGCTTGAGCTTTAAAACCTCTTCTCTTACAATTAAAACACTCATCTAGTTAGATAGCGTTTTGATCCTACACAATAACCCGTCAGATCGAATTCGTCAAATTCGATCTGATGGTTTTCTAGTCCCGAATAAACGATAAGTCGAATAACGAGGTACAATAACCAGGACTCTAATCATCATGGAGAAGGTAATGAGCTTGGCCTCACAAAGTGGAGTTGTGATCTTCAGCAAAAGTACGTGTTGTATGTGCTACACCATCAAGATGCTATTCCAAGGGATTGGTGTGGAGCCTATGGTTTATGAGATTGACCTAGACCCAGATGGTAGGGAGATGGAGAAGGCTCTCAAGATATCCGGATCCAACGCCTCTCCGGTGCCCACCGTCTTCATTGGAGGGCAGCTCGTAGGATCCGCAGACAAAGTCATGTCCCTCCACCTAAGTGGAAGGCTAAACCAAATGCTCAAGAATTGATAGCAACTCTGTTAGATATGGCTTCCTACCCTGGATTAAAGTTGGTATCTAAAATAAGATTGGCTCAAGTAGACTGTAGAGTGCTTTCCAAGGAATGGTCTAAGGTAGTTGTTTGGTGTTTAAATTGTACGTTTTAGCTAGATAATCTGGTTATCGGGGAAGTTTACATTTGATTTGTATGTAATATGTAACCGTGGTCATTAATGAAAGCCAGTTTAATAGCTTCACTTAATGTTCTATTTACTCGTCGTAATATAATTTTCATTTTAACCCATGATCACATCCATTTACGACCACCTTATCTTTCTGGCAACTGCTTAGTTTATAGAGTTCAACTGTAGAAGTTTGATCTTCATTGATAAATATTCCTGATATATAAAGGATTAGACAAACAATTATGCAAGATAACCTTTCGTAATAAAACACTTTCTGGTTCGATCTAATTAAAAGTTCATGCAAGAAGTCAAAGACTTAAATTTTCTATCAAGACGTTACGATCATCAGTACTTGAGAGTGATGAGGCCCATCATAATAAAGGTTGAGAAGGAACAAATAATTTCTGTTGGCAAGGAACATTCGTGTCTCCATCATTTTAAATTATTCTACGTGCGTTCTCCACATGCAAGGAAAAAGTTATGGAAGGAAAATTCTCTCACCTTTTATTGTTTGTTTTTCTCTTGGAAACTTGATGCCTCCACTTTGTTTGAGGAAGAATGGTATCGTATTCTTCTTCTTCTTTTTTTCTACGTAAAAGGAACGGTCTAATCTGTCGCAAACGTGATTCAAGGACCATCCTGCAACTTCTCATTCATCGAGGACTAGATTCTAAATGTTTTCACAATGTAGCTTCACTGTTTTCCGTCCTTCATAATTCCATTACGACACCTCCAATTTGCAGATATCCCATTTCGACACCTCCAGTTTGCAGATATCTTGTTTTCCTCTGAAGCAGGCCCGAGCCTGACTAAGGATGAGTAATTCGAACCCCAATTACTCGAAATTTCAAGATTATCTACACCAACGAATTTGAAACTATCCAAAACCTAAATTCGACGTTAATTTTTAACTATCTGGAGATTCAGATACAGATAAACTCGTTATTCAAATAAAATTTAATTTAAAGTATTTTTTTCAGACAATGCATTAAATAAAAGCGTCCTTCTCAAACACAAAGGAAACGATATACAAAACTAAGAATAGTGAAGTTGATGTTATAATCTAGAGCATTGATACCTTACCGGAAAAACGGAGCTGAATGGATGGAAACTCGCCAATTTAATCTAAACCGATGATTTTTTGTTGTTGTTAGTGTCAATTTTATCACTCTAATGAACCAAAAATGATAAGTGTATGTTAAATATCCCCGAGCTCAATTTTTCTTTAAAATAGGCCTGAAAGGCCTAAGCCCGACTAAGAATGAGCATTTCGAACCCTAAATCTCGACATTATCTACACTATACAAATTTAAAATTGTCTAAAAATTACCTAAACTCGACAGTTATCTGAATGTTAATTGTTAAAATCTGAGATTCAGATACGGATAAGCTCAATTATTCAAATAAAATATATTTTTTAATAATTAAAATTGTGTTAACTAATATGAGAAATTCAAAGGAGAAATCGCTGTTAACTAATACAGAATGTGAACATCAATTAGTTAAAGATCAATGGTATAAATCAAAAGACTACTCGAGAGCTCCTCATTGAGTTGCCCATAAATTAGTAAATTACTACTTTGGCAATATTAATCAAACACACTCACACACAGAGGTCAAGATCCGGTCAACACTATTGGTCTCAATTTGAGGAAGCGGCAAAAGGAGTTTCAATTTCTCTCCTTCCTCCCTCCCTCCGGAAGCACAAATAACCGCCAAACCGTTCTCGTTAATAAACACCGGAAATTCTGAGAAGAACGAAGAAGAAGAAGAAGAAGAAGAAGTGAGGCGGGAAAATGTTGCAAGAGCTGTTACTGGCGCTAGTTGGCTACACCGGCGACCTAATAATCGACGAGCGAGAGCGCCAAAACTCCCTCGGCGTGACCTTATCCTCTTTCTCCCCACACAACTCCTTCAAGCTCGCTCCCGACATCTCCTTCCTCGACCCCAGCGAACGGTTACCACTCCGCTTCCCTTTTTTCCCTTTCTAAAAATGTATTTCCCGCCGCCTAGGGTTTCGATTTCTCTTCTTTTTTTTTTCCTTCCGCAGGGATCTCATCGAGAGGATCGTGAGCCTGGGATTCTACTACCGGGAGCTGGATCACTTCGCCACCAAGTGCCAGAACCTGAGCTGGATAAGGTCGTCCAAGCCAAGAGCCGGTGACGCGAGGCCGGTGACGCAATCGAGCGTGTACAGGAGAGCGATCGCCAACGGGATTGTGGAGGTGTTGGTGGTTTACCGATCCGCCGTTCTTGAGATCGAACGGAGATTGATTTCGGAAACTGCCTCTCCTATCCTGGCTGCCCTTACGCAAGGCCTCAACAAGGTAGATTGTCTTTTGTTCTGATTTGTTTTGTTAGATTATACCTGAAGATCCGGTGAGCTGTTGGTGCATTGCCTTTTAACTTTGTGTTTTGGCGTGTTTAGTTTTTTGTTCTGTTGCCTCCGCTTTACGAGCTGGTTGTTGAGATTGAGCGGGATGATATTCGCGGGGGAAAGCTGCTTAACCTGTTGCATAAGCGTTGCCACTGCGGGGTTCCCGAACTGCAGGCGTCTATCCAAAGGTAGGTCATTAATTTTTTTCCTGGTCCCGCGTTATTTGTATCTTTGTTTGAAAACCAGTCTCCATACTATAGGTGTTGACTCTTGAACTTTTTGCTTCGTAGGCTTCTATGGCATGGGCATCAGGTCATGTACAGTCAACTTGTTGCTTGGATGGTGTATGGGATTCTGCATGATCAGTATGGTGAATTTTTCATTCGAAGGTAATGCGTGACTCCACCACTTCCCCTTCCAGCTGTTGTTGCAGAAGCTGTGACTGATGTTTGAATTATACCGTAGAGAAGTTTACTATGTACATCAGGGAAACCTGGTGGATGGCGGGCACTTTGTGAAAACTTTTTAGTATTTAAAAAATAACCATAAATTTAGAGTCCATGCTTTTGGAGTCTTGCCTAGAATTGCTCTTCGGTAAGGTGTTCTCAGAGATGGCATCATCATAGATACGATGCAACATTTTCAGGAAGGAAGATAGGGATACAGACCAAGGCTCATCACATACCGAGATCTCTGCAAAATTGCAACGCTTATCAACCAGTGACATGTCATTAACAGATTGGCAATCAGGCTTTCACATATTTTTGGTATATCAACGCTGTACATTTGTTCTTTGAAAGTCTAGATACCATTACTCCTCAGAACATTGATGAATGATAAATTGAAGCTTCATTAATGGCCAGTCATTCTTTTAATGATTTATTTGCAGGATATGCTGCCTGAGTATATACCGATGCGTGTTGCTGAATCGATTCTTTTTGCTGGTAAAGCTATAAGGGTTCTTCGAAATCCAAGCCCTGGCTTTCAAATTAAGGATCACATGATAGATCAGCAGATCCATAGAAGTGCTTACAAGATTCAAGGGTTTGCAGACACCCTTCCCTTCCTAAAGGAGTCTTTTCTAGACACAAACTCTACTGGGGAAGAACTACTTCCACAATCCGAGGCTGATAAGATTGAGGCTTTGCTTCAAGAACTGAAGGTCCAATTTCTATGTACAGAATCCTGTATTGCTTGCTTCACCTTAACTTTGAATTACTTTGAGATGAAATGGTCAGCTCCTCTATTACAGAAGCTGGATGGGATCTCTAATGCATGTAGATAGTTCTCATTATATCACAGAATATTTTGTGGTTTAATTTCTTATTTTGTGAACAGGAATCACCTGAATTTCACAAAAGATCATTTGAATCTGCTGTGGACTCAGTTCAGACTATCGCAGCTCGTCATCTTTGGCAGGTGTTACACTTGTTTCTTCTCTCATTTGTCTACATGGAAATCTTACTAACCTTATTCTCCATGCTTCTCAGCTTGTTGTTGTTCGTGCTGACTTAAATGGTCATCTGAAGGCCCTGAAGGATTATTTTCTGCTAGCAAAAGGAGACTTTTTCCAAGTAAATTTCTTCATTTATTTCCATGTTTCCGAGATCTCCAAAAATCTTATGGATCTTAGATGTGGAGTAGTTTATATCAAGTCCTGCTTAAAAAGTATTAACTTGATATTTCTTTCTTGTAAAATAATTAGAATATGCTAAGTTATGAGCTTCCCGTCTTCTAGTTTGCTTTAGTGCCTTTGGAAGTTAGAATTACTGGCTGCATGTTCAGACATATTATTTAAGTTGTCATAAGAGATTAAAATGGCACTGCTCATTTTCTTCTTCTTGGTATTACTATTCTTATTTTTTTAAAAATTTTATACCAGTGTTTCCTTGAAGAGAGTCGACAATTGATGCGTTTACCGCCACGACAGAAGACTGCTGCAGCTGATCTTACTGTCCCTTTCCGTCTTGTGAGTCTTAAAATCTAGTATCTTGTAACGTGGATGATGATATGGTTTCAAATCAATGTAAACTATGTAGTTCAGACATATGCCATAATATTTGTGGGAAATACTTAAAAATGCAGGCTGCCCTAAAAACAATGGGCGAGGAAGATAAATACTTCCCTAGAGTGTCACTGCGGTAAGACCCTTTTCTCAATGATTAAATTAAGTGGTGGAGTTTGTTTCTATGTTGTTAATCTGCCACTTGGAATTTACTTTCATTGTTCATTCCAGGATGCGCGCCTTTGGAGTGTCAGTTAAACCTGGACAGAATGCTTATGCTGATGCAAAATTGAGTGAAACTGTGAAAGATGCTTATTCAGAGACATCAGTTGATGGTTGGGATGGTATTGCTCTAGAGTATTCTGTTGACTGGCCCTTACAGTTGTTCTTCTCCCAAGAAGTGCTGTCCAAGTAAGAACATTTCTGTTACTTTGCCACTGGTAATTCTTTCCAAGAAAATTTTACACGTTTTATAAAGTTTTTCCCTTTGTACCAGGTCTTGTTTCTTTTCCTCTACTTTTTTGATATCAAGTTTGTTTCCACGTACTGTAATGCTAAGGATGCCCTTTTTTCGTTTTCTGGTTGAAGATACCTTCAAGTTTTCCAGTACTTATTGAGACTCAAAAGAACACAAATTGAATTAGAAAAATCATGGGCTGCCGTCATGCATCAAGATCACAATGATTTCGTGGAGCATCGTCATGAGCGTGTTAGTGGTTCAATCTCTAAGCAGCGCCGGCGCTCTAGGCCAAAGTGGCATGTTAGGGAGCACATGGCCTTTTTGATTAGAAATCTTCAGTTCTACATCCAGGTATTTGATTCTGTTTGCATGGCTAATGCTTGATAAGAAAGAAATGGCCGAGTTCAGTGTAAAAGTCTGAATGTCATTGTGATAAACATCTTTCATGGCAATGTAGATAAAAATACAACGAAACTATAGTTGTGGTTGACATGGCTTTACTATGCTCAGTTAGGTGAGATGAATTCTAGACATTGTCCTTTAACTCTAGCAAAACTGTGGACTTGGATGTTTTCACCTTTCATACTATTTTTTTTCTTCTATGACTTGATTTCACCTTTTATACTTTGTTCATTAGATATTCAGATAAAATGATGAAGGGCGAGTAAAACGCTATTCTTGCCAAAAAGTAGCAGTTGACTATTCTTCTGAAGTTATTTTGGCATCATGTTTACGATTATGATGCTAGGTGACCAAATGCACACAATTGCTAATTCACTTTATAATTCTCGTATGATCAAGTATCTGCATTTACAGGCTCCCCTACTTCTGCTATTGTTGAAATTATTGATGTACATTATTTATGCGTTGTCTGGGAGTAGGTTGACGTGATTGAATCACAATGGAACGTTTTACAAGCTCATCTTCAAGATTCTCACGACTTCACCGATCTCGTCAAATTTCATCAGGAGTAAGTGAGATCAAGTAATTCTTTGTTACCTATTTGGAGAATACAAGAAGTGATTCATATGCATCCTCTTGTCGTGCTTATTGACTAAATTTATGCAGGTATCTATCAGCTTTGATTTCTCAGTCCTTCCTGGACTTCGGTTCTGTTGCTAGGATCCTAGATAGCATAATGAAACTGTGCCTGCAGTTCTGCTGGAGCATTGACAACCAAGGAAACAATGTGAATGCATCTGAACTGGAACATATAACTGAGGTACACCTCTGGGTTCTAATTCTGCCTGCATTTATTCGGCAATTTACGAGTTGTTTGCTGATCGAATCTGACTCGTTTTACTCATGTACTCATGCATGCCTGAGAGTGAGCTTGTGTTTTAATTTTTCCAATCAGGAATTTTACAAAAAGTCGAACTCTTTATACACCATATTGCGTAGTAGCAGAGTTGAAGGAAGCCAGCGAGCCCCGTCTCTCAGGCGCTTCCTATTGCGTCTAAACTTCAACTCATTCTTTGAGGTCGGTTTCTATCATCCTTTCTAATAGCCATCTCCGTTTAATTTGTAAACCTGCAAATCTAATTGCGGATCTTGTATTGTATTTCTTGTGCAGGCAACAGCCAAAGGTGTGATAAATGTGGTTAGGCAAACCCCAACACTTGCAATTCTGAACCAATATTAGCAAATCATCGTTGGCCATCTCCGCACTTCGTTATTGCAGAACACTCAAATGAATAGAGTTAGAGCTGCGATTTTTTTGAAGGATGCTAGAGCTGTTAAAACTTAAAAGTGCCGGGGAAGTGTGTACATAAAGAACAAAAGGTAACTACCAATTTTCTGCTGTTGAAGTACTTAAAACATCAGTGTGTATTTACTAAATACATGCTACACAACTATTTGTTATCTACTTTATTTTCACCGTAAACTAAATTTTTTCTATTATTTGTCACATGTCGTTGCTAGATATTTATCATTATTTTAAAAAGGGAAAAGTCACTTTTAATACCCTGTGGTTTCTGCAAAAATCACTTTAGTACCCTGTGGTAAAGAACTCTTCATTCGAGTCATACTTCACTAATTTTTCATCACTTTGGTCCCAAAATTATGATATTGCCCCTTTCTCAATCAGAACCTAACCAAACCTAATTCAACTCGATCGAAATCACATCCAATTCAACCCAATGGGACGTAAAAAATAGGATATGACTCGGATTGAGCTGAAATTTTATAAGAAGCATCCTAAAAATACACATGATTTACAAAAAAAAATTCAGGAATTTTAAAGGTCCGGAAGTATTTTTTTTATTTTCCGATGCACTGAAACTTCGTAAAATCATATAAAATAGAAAATACATCTAATTGAGTTGAAACTTGTCCCACGGGAAGCTTCCTAAAAATACACATGATTTATGAAACAAATTTCAAGAATTTTAGAGGCACGGAAGTATTTTTTTTATTTTTGAAGCGTTGAAACTTCGTAAAATCGTAAAAAATAGAAAATATATCCAATTGAGTTGAAACTTGTCCTAAGAAACCTTAAGAATCTCTAATAAATTTAGGAATCAAAATGAATCCTTGGGACAAGTTTCAACTCAATTGGACGCATTTTCTATTTTATACAATTTTACGAAGTTTCAGTGCATCGAAAAATAAAAAAAATACTTTCGGGCCTCTAAAATTTCTGAATTTTTTTCGTAAAGCATGTGTATTTTTAGGATGCTTCTTGTAAAATTTCAGCTCAATTCGAGTCATATCTTATTTTTTACGCCCTATTAGGTTAAATTCGATGTGGATTCGGTCGGGTTGAATTGAGTTTGGTTATGTTCTGATTGAGGGAGGGGTATCGTAATTTTGGGACCAAAGTGATGGAAAATTAGTGAGGTATGACTCGAATGAAGAGTTCTTTACCACAGGGTACTAAAGTGATTTTTGCAAAAATCACAGGGTACTAAAAGTAACTTTTTCTTTTTAAAAAATGCGGTCCGACCGGCAGTCGGGCCGCCAAACGTCCCACCCACCGTTCCTTTTTTTAGGCAAAAATGCTTCCTTGCGAGCCGGACGAAATTCGGTCGGGCCAGACAGTTTGCTCGGAAAATTCGGTCTGACCATGACGGTTTGACTAGAAAATATTACTATTTTATTTTTTTTTATTTTTTTATTCGATACTACCCATTTGTATAAATATTTTATTTGATATATTTTATAAAAATTGGTATATTTATATGTTACTATTAATTTATTTCATAAATTATTTACGTATATACCTATATATATTTCAAAAAATTACAAAAAATAGAAGGAAAAATTTGGTCCGACCAGTAGTTGAGTCAATCGGATTGGTTGATCCAAAGGTCGGACCTAATTCCGGGTTATTTCTGAGAACAATGATATTATCCTCTGTTTTTGGGCCTGCCTTTTCGTTCGTTAGTTTGCCATGAAGGGGCTAATCTTCCGCCATAAACGGGAGAGCTATTTTTATTGAAAGACAATTTAAAGAGGTAAAATTAAAAAAAAATTCTGAAAAACTCGAAATAATCATGATCATTAGATAAATATCGTGTTTGGATCTCCGGAGAAAGATGATCGTAGAGATGATGATCCGGCATAGAGTTGTTGGAGGTAGGAGAACTCGACGTTCAATTAAATGGGCTAGAGGAAATCAGGAAGCTAAGCCAAGCTAACACCACTAGGCAAGCAAGTAACAAGCATGGGAATACTTCAGGTGGATCAGGTCAAGCTTACACGAATGAGAGATCCTTCCGAGGGGAACGATTGTTGAGTAAATCTTGACGCAGCAAATATTAGGACCTTGGTACGCGGAGAATGAGAAATTCTTTGGACAATCTGAAATAAGCTAATATTTACATTTGATGATAGTTGAAGCCACTGAGGGCACTGGATGCATCAGAATTCTTATGCGAATTCATAATTATAGAGATGGAAACGATTGGCAAGACCGTGTTTATGCAGTACGTGCAGGAGGGAAGAAGACGGTGGACTCTTAAACCAGATTGGAACTTCATGTACACAAGTTTCTGCTCGGTCAAATAGAGCAAAACTAGACGCGCCATTAGCAAGAGCTGAACTACCTGAAAGTCGTCACTGAGGCAGAATATCGATTTAACTAAAGCTCGTCAAACCCTTCTTCACCGCCTTCTTCCTCTACTCTCTGCATTTCTCTTCTCCAAGTATCCATCTGTCAAAAGAAAAATCAAAGCAATGATTTGGGTGGCGCTCAAAAAAAGAAAATAAGCACGAGGAATCTCAAATCAAATCACGTGCTTCAATATTCCAGGAAAACATAATATAAATCACCATTTAACTTCCTCAATTTCGATTCATATCTCAATTCATGGCAGGAGGAGCTTATCCACAAGTTCTAATCAAACTATTGTAACCAATGATTGGGCCAACCTTTTCATATGTCATTGAATCCCTAGAGCAAAGGGCAACAGTTTAGCTAAAACAAACCACAATGGTCATGAACTAGAAATGGTGGTTGCACCTGATCATCTGAAAACCGCAACTGTTCTGCAACAAATAGTATATTCTTGTATTCCCCTGGTGCTAATTCCCTGCCTAAACTCATCGCAACTTCATTATAGCTGATCATTTCCACACGAAAACCATTGCTCATGAAGAGCTTCTCCAGCCATTTCTTCGTACTGGACTGCAAGAGACAAGACAAGACAAGACTTCAGAATTGTTAGTTCTTTTTAATTTACTTGAGAGGTTATGCATGCATACAGATGATAAAAGGCACTTTGGAATGAGACGAATAATATGAGAAGGAAATAAAAACTCTTTTCTAGAAGAGGAACAAATAAAGCGACCTTGACACCAATCTCAGTTTCTGCCAGCCATGCTGGCAATTCACCTAAAAGCAAGCACCCGTTCATAGCCAAGCTTCCGATAGTGTACAACATTTCTTCAAAGCTGGCTAAGGTCATAACAGGTAACCCCTGTAGAATATTCTGATAAGAATTGTCACCAAAACAATCTCAAAAGTTATTGCTCTAGCTTGGAGATGCTACCACCTGAATGATCCATATACTTGGCCGACTTCCGCTGAAGCCTTTTACGCAAAGACTTCTTTGTATATCAGCGGATTCCAGTGGAACATGGATGAACAAGCATCTTCTTGGAATCTTGGCCCCAACACCTAGAATCTTCAACAAAACAATGTCATGCTTAAGTTTGCAAACAACATGGTTCAAGCCACTGTAAGAAAATGTAAAACGATCCTTCATGAACGAACATTTAAAATGATATGCACGAAGCATCAATAAAATTGATGTAATCAATTCTCCAACTTCAAATACATAATCACTCGTACTCATACCAACAATGTTATATATTATTATTTCCAAAACCAACTATTGCCCTCCATTCAAGAGAAACTATCAAGCAGCTTGAGTGTCAATACCTTCAAGCTTTTCGGCAGATGACTTGAATATACTGTCAGGAGACACGTCAAATATCATAGTGGAAGTTGGCCAATTGAGCCTGTACGGCCGAGTTTCCATCCCATCTGTTAGCAACACAACCTGCAGATATAATATAAAAAAACATGTTAAGCAGATATAATGTGACAAATTTCCACGTAATGGATGAAACTTTTAGATGTATAAATGACCTGCTTAAGCCCATCCACGTGGTTAACTGTATGAAGGACCTTATCATCGATAAACTTGGTCGCAAGGCAATAATGGTGAGTGAACTTTTCCAAGTTCATCTGCAAAGTGGGATGAATGAAGCAACCAGCATATGGATCGACGAAAAGAGGCTCTGCAAATTCAAAAGTTGGCTATGTTTAATAAGCAGCATTGACAATGACCCGGGCTGTCAACCTTTCTACATTAAATTTGCTGGCGAAACCGAGTAATAAGTCAATGAAACCATAGAGAAGTAAAAAATCTCAACGCATAATCATAGGACCAGACACAAAAAAACAACAATGGCATGGCTGTTGTTTTCTCGATCCCATACGATGTCGCACGACAGTGAAACAATCAGAATCCGATACTCTATCGTGACATAATAAGCACAACGAAGGGATTTTCCATTAAATAGAGACCAAGGCTTTGCAGAAAAATCGACTGGCCCTTGCAGAAAACTGAACACAGAACGACCACTTCAACGGACCAAAACGTGTTTGGCGAAATGCCTGAAAGAGAAATTAACCGAAAAGACAGCACCCAACAGGCAAAACGAGGTGTGTTCGCCTGTGTTGAGAGAGAGAGAGAGAGAGAGAGTTGATAAGTTTGCCTGGACGATTGGTCTCCTGGAAACGAAGCGAAGCTGCTTCGGTAGCTGCAAGGAACAACGGGTCGTCATCTTCGCAGCCAAGTCTGGCCCTTGTTAACCCAACGGGTTTTCTTGTAAGGGAAATGATCGGCGGGCGATGAAGAATGGAGATGGAGGGTGGCGGCAAGTGAAGATAGTTCGGTAGAGTAATGGGCATCCCGGAAGGTGGCCGCCAGCTCTTCGTTCTGGTTGGAAACTGTTCGTTGGGGGTACCGCCAAGGTGGATCAGAGTGGATTGGTGCGGCGTGGATTGAGTCGACCGATTTTAAGTCGATCGATTTTCAGCCATTCTATTTTCAGTTGATTCATTTTGAGTCGACCGATTTTCAGTCGAATCATATTGAATAAATCCATTTTTTAATCGATCAATTCTGAGTTGACTCATTTCAAATGACTCATTTTGAGTTGATCGATTCTGAGTTAACCCATTTTTGAGTTGACCAATTCTTAGCCGACCTACTTTGAGTCGATTTATTTTTGAGTCGTGTGATTCTGAGTTCACCCTTTTTGAATTGATTCATTTTGAGTCGATTGATTTTGAGATGAGCAATGTTGAGTTGATCCATTTTGAGTCGACCAATTTAAGTCGATTCATTTTAAGTCTACCACATTTGAGTTGACCGATTTTGAGTTGAACTATATTCAGTCAACTTATTTTGAGTCGATCGATTTTGAGTTGATCTATTTTGAACCGACTCATTTTGCATCAATCCACTTTTTAGACCCATTACCAATTTTGCGGTTTGTCATAGAATTGCATAGTTTTCGATGGTTCAATTTGCAATGCGGTGTGATGCGGTTGCAATTTCATGCCTATTTAAAGAAGGGGGAGGAAGGCAGGAGGAGGGCATAGGATGAAGGAGAAAGAGAGGCATGGAAATAGCTAGGAGGAGAAAGAGGGCAGAAGCAGAGTCGGAGTCGGGAGTGAAATTGTGAAAATGTGTGGTTGGGTAAAAGAAAAATAGAAAAATTCTTTTTATATCAAACCAAAAATCTTAAATGATGTCGTTTTAAACTAACAAATCCTATATAAAACGACATAATTTTTATATGCGCAATAAAAAAATTTTACTGTGTGACAGAAATTCAACACCGACCCGTCCCAAAAATATAGTATGTTTCACACCTTAAATCATTCAGTCGAGAAGTTTTCTTTAGGATATGTGCTATATCATTCAGACTAGAGATAAGATTGACATTCTTTAGCTAGCCAACCCACATCCGATTGACTTCTCTAGCCTGAATGATAAAGCATGGAAAATTTTCTTATGTTGAATTTTATATTTGATTAAATAAATAGTGAATTTGTCTTTTTTTTAAACGGGGAAACTTTTCCTGCACAGTGGCATTTGTGAGCAGAGGTTATTAGCTAAAATGGTGGTAGCTGTTAGTAATTGGAATAGGGTCCCTTTCTAGAGCAAGTATTAACATATTTCCATTTGTTCCTAGTTTTCTTTATCGAATTTGAATTATCCGATTTAGTGTTCGAATATACAGGCTTCACAAAAAAAAAACAATTTAAACAATCTACAATGCTTGCCAAGTGAAAAAAAAGGAGAGGAAAATTCCTATTATTAAATTATACTCATCACTTTGAGGGAGGAGAGCACTACAAAAATAAGCCAAAGCAGTATGAAGAATAAAGAGGTAATCCAAGCCCAAACCCTTGGCCCTCCAAGTTCTGCACCCAAAGTCAAACGCCTGAAAACAAGCACTGAGATACATCCCACTGAAGTACAGAAGAAAACTAGCAACGAAAAGCTAAGCCCCGAAGCATCCTGTATCCGGAGCGGCTCATTCAGTGCAAAGAAGTTGTATGCAGTTTCGATAAGCCATGGGATGCCAATCCCGACGTATATGTTTACCGAATTGCTGCAATCAAGAAGTTGAAGTATCAAATGCATGCCTCGAAGATTCTTCTTCACGTAAATGGAGAGGCTCATTGATTCCAATCACAGGAAACAATGTGAGACTTTCGGCTGTCGTTATATTAGCAAAGGAAGTTAGAACAAACCTGCAAGTTATATTAGCAATGGCAGAGTCGGCTGTCGTTTGTCGCTCAGCAGCAATCTTGCTTGCAACCAAGTCTGGCCAGGAAGTCCCACTAGCTAGCGCTGTAAATGCTATAACATAGCCATTTATTCCTGAAAAAATCACAAGGCCATGTGGCAGGAACGCAAAGGTCGGTTTCTGAAAACAGCCAAAAAATAACGAGCAATGGCAAAGGAAATATCAGAAAGGTGATCTTTAATAGCAAGCAGATGATGACCTGTGACGCAGGTGATAAGGTCTGTGATCTTTGTTACAACATAAGCTATTCCGCTGATGAAAATTAGAGAGCAGATAAAAGCTATCCAGCCATGAGCAATATGATAAGGAGGCACAAACGCGAAGAGAATTCTCCAGGGTGCAATGATTAGCTTCCAGGAAATTCTTGCCAATCGAAGACAAACATTATTCAGCTTTCCTGATTTGGGGTCTTCCAGCTGTTCAGAGAAACCAAACAATGTATCAAGGATAAAATTTTATAGAAATTCCATGTTCCATATCCGACAGTCATCGTTATAGTCATGGTACCTTGAACGCGTCTACAAATTGCGCTTTCCACAGAGCAAACAGATGGAGATCACGCTCTTCATGGAAATTGTTGGATGATTCAGCATCTTCAGTTAATGCAGGTACCTTATGATAGGCTGGACCCACAACACATAATGGTTATAGGGATTTATACTCTCTTTTGAACATCTCATATCAAATGCTGCCACATTTTATCATAAATTATCATATTCAGTAAGCTAGGATCAAACTACAGCTACCAAAGTATCTCAAGGGTTTCAAGTATACGTTCTAGTTTCACCAACTGTAGCACAAAAGACTTGATTAATCAGCCGAATTCAGCACAAAAACACAAGAAATTCACTAGTACCTCTGCCATCATCTGAATGAATCGAGAATATATCTACAACATTCCCATTGTCGACTTCCTCGATGGGAAGTATTTCTGAATAGCCGTCACTGGCATTGTTCCCGTACTTGTATAAAGATTTGGTCTCTTCTGGCACCCATTCCTCAGGCCTCTCATCTCTCGCACTTTGATTTACACAACATATAAGCAGGATAGAGAAATAAGCAAGAGACGGACAAAACACTTATAATTTGAAATAGAATAGACTATGAAACAATCAAGAAAAAGAACCCACATAGGAAGTGATAAGAACGGCCAACGCTTGTCTTGAGCATAAGCATGTGTTAGCAAGAGACCATATTGGAGCACTGTCAGCAGGGCCTCCCAAAGAGTAATTACGTTTGGAGTCCATATCTGAAAGAGACAAGGTGGTCGGCAATGAGCAAGCAAGATAAATTTTCTTCCAGGTAAACTTTGGTTCTATTAAATGCAGTAAATACTGTTTGGAACATTTAAATTAACCATCAGAACACTATGATGGTTCAAATGAAATGACGATGAAATTTTGAGTTTACCTCTAGAATTATGTACAGCCAAATGTAAGCCCAAAAAGACCAAAAGAGCTCAATCAGCCAAACCCCAATATCTGATATCTTCTTTAGTTCCCCGGCTTTTGGAGCCACAACGCAGACAGCATGGATTGGAAAGAGATCGAATGCTGCAGAACCCACGAGCGTGGCAGGTCCCAATCCTATAAGTAAATTAACGAGGCCAGCTGTTAGTGACCAAAACAAGAAGATACATATCCTCCCACGATTTCATTGAGATGCAAACAAGGAACAAACCTCCCGCATAGAGGCTTCCTACATTCCGGATGGCATCAATGGTAGCCAAAGATATCTGCGGGAAGCTAGTCCCGAAGGCCAGCAACGAAATATCTGCAATAGTATAATTCCACACTTTCTCATACCTCACAACTTCAGCGCCCGTAAAAGGATCAATCTCCACTACCTTGCGCGAATGCTTCACCACGTTCTCCATTGACCGGAAGAACCGATCGGTAATTGCAGATAACCCGAGGAAGCAGTAAGCAAGGCCAAGGAAGTAGAGGAATGTCCTCAAACCACCCCCAAGTTGAGCTTCCACGGGAAAAAGCAAATAGCTTTCGCAATTATCAAAACCAACAATAATGGCAGAAGCTCCATCGGATATCGATCCCATCTCGAACCCAACTCAATTTTCAACTAAACAAGACCGGGAAAATGCGGTAT
Organism: Hypericum perforatum; assembly: GCA_012979155.1. Classification (NCBI taxonomy): domain Eukaryota; kingdom Viridiplantae; phylum Streptophyta; class Magnoliopsida; order Malpighiales; family Hypericaceae; genus Hypericum; species Hypericum perforatum. The sequence continues at coordinate 55,370 of SOPF01028823.1, read as the reverse complement.
TCACCTGTTTTGGAACAGACAACAGCAACTTAAAACCCATCAACGGAAAAACTGTAAAGACACGATCTTTGCGGTCCAAAGGCAATTTTTCCAATACCCAATTGCATTAAATTCTCACGTAAGAAACATGTCGGAATTCGAGGCAATTGAAAGACAAAACTAACCGGAAAACCGGTGATTCGCCGGAGAAGGAAGGAAGAGGTTGGGTCTCCGTTTCTCTGGTCGTTTCATGTGATTCGTTCGGAATTAATTCATCCAAGTATATTCCGGAACTAGTTAAAAGGTATTACCAAATAAAATCATATGAGTATGTGGTATACATGTATCTTTAGAATTTGATTTGTGATTATATTTTATTATATTCAAAAAAAATATTTGATTCGTTCCTAATTTGATATAAATTTGTCGTGAGACAAATTGAACATAGTTCAATATTTTTATAATTCGTCAAATTAGCAAATTTAATTCGAGTCAAATTCGTATCAAATTCGTCTATTTATACAACAAATATATATATATATGTGAATGAGTGAAAAAATTAAAATTAAAATATTACCACATTCGACCATCACTTCTCATGTTAGGGCCTATGTTGGCCCCTTATTTTTTATATCTCTTATTTTTTTAAAAAAAATAATTTAATTCTAAATTTGTAAATATTACATTTTATTCTTCAATATTTACATTCTAATCTCAATGATCTACATCTATTATTAAAATTCTCTCTTAAAATTTACTTATTAATTGTATTAGTCATATTAATAATATAAACACTCACATTATTATTTAATGATATCAACAGTTATTGTGGTCAACTATATGTTTTCAAAATTGGTTATGAATATAGTACTTAGAACAATTATTACACTGATAAACAAATAAAATAAAATTAGCTAAGATTAGTTAGTTTATTGTTGATAGAGAAAGATAAATGTAGTTAGTTTTTAGGTGCGCAAACTATAGAATTTATTTTGTAAGTTATTTCATTCTTACGATTACTAGTTTGTTTTTATAAGTTTTTTTTATTAATAATAATTCATTAATGTGATTTAAGATTGTTAGATGCACTTCGACAACTTTTAACAATTCGGTAATGTGATTTAAGATTCATTTTTGGACTGCGGTTAGTAACCCTTCTCCATTAAATAAGTCAACGATCTAAAAATAAAAGACAATAATAAAAAACTATGTTCACAAATCTGAATAGTCATGCTCGAATTCGTCCATTATAGAACGTTACTTTTTGAATTTCACTTTCCTCACTAAAAATTTGAATTTTGGTGGATAAAAATTAATTTCGAATGTGAAATTTGTAATTATAAATTACTGTGTAAAATTTTGATGTTAGCGTATTACAAATAAAAAATTAGAATCATTAACCAAGAAAACCCCCTAAATGACGTGTGTGACTCCTAAACTTTTGGAGATTGGATTGGGTGCCAAGGATTAAAACTCTCCCTATATAGGAACTACGATTTGGGCCATTAGATCGAAATATATTCTTAAATATTCTGATCTAATGGCTATTAATTATTAAGGGCATTTAACACTTTTGCTCAAAACTAATAAATCTTAATAATTAATATTTCCTACTTTTTAGGTAGTAGTTCCTACTTTTTAGATAATGATTGCTACTTTTTAGGGATTCTTAAATTTTGAACCAGCAATTAATTAGCAAAAGAAAATTTGAACAAAAACTGTTCACATTCCCCCGGCCTCGTCGGTCTCGTGAAACCAGCAATGCAACCAAAAAAACCAGTAATTTAATCCCTTAAACCAGCAATGCAACCCCTCAAACCAGCATTGCAACCAATGAAACCAGCAATACAACCAAACAAACTAGCAATGCAACCAACTGAACAAGCAATGCAATCACATAAACCACCAATGCAACCAACTGAATTAGCAATGCAACCAAATAAACCACTAATGCAACAAAGCAAACCAGTAATACAACTGAACAAAACATTAATGCAACCAAAAGAACCAGTAATTCAATCCCTTAAACCAATAATGCAACCTCTCAAACCAACAATGGAACCAGTGAAACCAGCAATACAACCAACAAACCAACAATGCAACCAACTGAACCAGCAATGTAACCAAATAAACCACCAATGCAACAAAACAAACCAGTAATACAATTGAACAAACCATTAATGCAACCAAAAAAACTAGTAATTCAATCTCTTAAACCAGTAATGCAACCCCTCAAACCAGCATTAGAACCAATGAAACCAGCAATACAACCAAACAAACCAGTAATGCAACCAACAGAACAAGCAATGCAAGCAAACCAGTAATATAACCAAACAAATCAGTAATATAACCAAGCAAACCAGTAATACAACTATCTGAACCAGCAATACAATCAACTGAACCAGTCATGCAATAAAGCAAACCAGCAATGCATATCAACCAAACCAGTAATGAAAAAAACTTTGAAGACGTGGTTGAAAAATGAAAATTCAGAAAAGGAATGAGAAGTTGGATGGTTTATTTTAGGGTTAATGAGAGAGAGATAATTAATAGGTGATGACTTTTCAACTTCCAAAATTAGTGGGCACTTATTAAAATATAATTAATGGAGAGAGAAACATTGGGTGATTGAGTAATGGGTAATTTACACATTTAGCCTCCTCCCTATATAAGGAGGATATCAATCCTTGGCAGGGTATCCATTCCCAAATTGTTGGAGCTCGCTAGTGATTTTGGGACATTTTTTCTCATGGCACTTCCTTGAAGTGGCCAAGCCAGAACAATGATTATGTTCGAGAAATATCACTGTCAAAGTAGGCAAAAGAACAGTTCACAAAAAAAAAAAGAAGGCAAAAGAACAATTATCACTATAATCATTACCTCGTTCGTCATAAAAAAAAATAATAATGAGCTGTATAATTTTCATGTGTCTAATTTGTTCGGGGCCCATGATTGGATGTAGTCCCCACTCAGTCTACATAAAGCAGGTAAAGAATATGTAGATTATCGGGGATAGTATTTTTTTTAAATGGTATGGATGAAGTATTTTTTTTTGCAAAAAATCAAAAAATACAGAACCAAAGTGAAAAAGAACTCCCACGGACCCGTATTCCATAAAAAATTGTCATTGTCGTAAAAAATAAATACACAAATAAATACACATGTCGATTTTTTTTTTGCAAAAGTTCAAAAATCACGAGATCAAAATTAAAAAAAAAATAACTCGGACTACTATCGTATGAAGAAAATGTCATTATTACAAAAATGAAAAATGAAAAAATAAACATGTTATTATTGCATGAAAAAAATATCAACATCAAAAAAATGTTGGTATTGCATGAACAAAATGTCAATACAATTCTCTCAAATTTCGTAACATATAAACTAATTTGTACAATTCATACTAAATCTATTATCCACTTTATTTCATCGTTAGAGTTTGTTTAAAACTATTAGCCAAAACTATATTGTACAGTTTATTACTCTTAGAATATGGCATAGAGGTCAAGTAATATCCTAGATATCAAAGGGATCAATACAGTAAAAAAGTAGATTTAATAGATTCGGATGGACAATCACGGAGAAGACAACTTGGAGACGGAGAGAGATTGTTTTTTAGTGATGCTAGAATTTGAGTAGTTTCAATCCGTCAAACAATAATTAATTGTCTTATTGCATACAGCCATACATGTAGATATAATAATAGATCTAAAAATATATATATTGGATCATCATTCAGAATGGAAAAGGACACCAACTGATGTATTGACTATTGAGATTATATCGTCGGTTGATGGATAATGATATGGGGCACAAAAGATGTTTGTGTGGATGCAATTGTCCTCTTGTTCATTATATGCATGTGAAAGGAAACGCTAACCTACCATTGTCGAATGTCTTCAACACGCAACCACAGCTTTTTTTTCGTGGACCAAACCAAGCCAAGAAGCCTCGTGACTCATGCTATTTATATCAAGTGATGATATTATTCTATTATTTAAATTTAATTAATGAATTTTGAGTTACAATTTTAAGATATCATTGTCAAATTTGGATTAATTAGTCTAGTAATATTTAAATAAAAGACATAATAAGGAGAAAAAAACTACTGAAGGAGGTCCCACATAACATTAGCATCTCTAGCTCCCAACAATCAGCAAGGTGACTATGTTTGCTTTTCGAACAGGACACTAATTGTTGGTTGATCAGGATTTCTGGTTCAAATCAGCTGATCATGTGATTATAAATGTAAATACACGCTCACGGTTTGTACAATTTAGAATCTTTGAATCGATTATAATTCCACTTCTATGAATTTTTAAGATTCAAGTACTAAAATTTGATCTTATATTTTTGAATAAGACATCGAGTATCTACTCGTGATTCAACTAATTTAATTGGAAAATTTTTGGATTGAGCACTATAGAATTAATTTATATATGTAAGGGATCATCAAGATAAATAACTATGAACTAAAATTTTCTAAAATTGGGCAAATTGTTTATATCTGTTACCCGTTCTTACTTCCTTGCTAGCCAACTAGCAACCTATATTAATACAAATGTCTTTCTGCCACAAAATTATCTAACGATCCCATTACATCTTCATCTTATACTCTTTTCACCATCAATCCATTTTAAAGTTTTAGCAGCGATGTTACGATATGTTGCCACTTTGAATATAAATAAAAAGTTATAGAAGTGTGGACCCTCCACTAGACCTGTGGAACTTTTTATACAACTCTTGGGAGCTTTTGCTAGCCTACAAAGCTCGCTCTTGCTTTATACAGTCACATGTTTATAATACAAGATATCGCCTATCAGAAAACAAAGTGTGGACCCTGATCCAAGGTTAAAATTTGCATACAAAAGCTTTAACCCGATAAATTCAAATTTATTCTAATCTGGCCGAATCCTGCCCGTTGGCCATTACTGTTTTCAACGATTGCTCGAAGATATATCAACAGGAAGTTTCTTTTTGAATAAAAGTGAATCGCTTATTATCCAAGATAAATTTTTTTTACCTCAAAAGAATCCACAAGAACCACAACCAGGATTACACCATTACAATACGAAAGTACTTTATTTTTTAAAATGATAATCAATTTTGTAGAAGTCGAACATTCAACCAAAGCACCAACAAGATCAAAACACCAGCGTTTTACCCCTCCAAGAATAGCAACAACTGGCATTTGATGAGAAATGGTTAGATCGAATTACCAATTTGGATCTGTAGTGCATCCGACTTCAACGAGTTGTTGTATAAGTCTCCGGTAGTCATTTTAGTTCATCAAACGTAAACATGGGCCAGCGACCAATGAACCCAACAGAATAAACCAAATCTGGAAAAATTGCTACAAAGGAACCGACGATTCATACAATCGAACTTGTTAATTTGGAGAAGCAGACTATTGTTGCACTAGGGGTATGCAGAAAGGACCTACAGCCTTCGACCCTCAACCTGACATCGACAAGACCCCAAACCATGACTCACTGCATTATTCCAGTTGGCATTAATGCACATCGCAGAAGCCAGAACTCACACCAATGCTTGCAATTTGCAATAGCATCACAATCAGAAGCCTGATTGGTCTAAGGCATCATAAACCAACCAGGATATGAGCCGCAAACATATAGTCAATCTTCAAGATAAAAAACATAAGAGCAAGGGTCATAGGATTCATGAAAATAGATATCCGGTGACAAAGATCTTTAAGCCAAAATTTCAACAAAAGGGAACAAATGATATTATGCCCATCACGTATGTCTTTCAAGGCCAAGTCCAGCAAACTGACTGAATAAATAGGAGCTAAACAACTAAATATACTACCAGAAGATGCCCCAAACGAGTAGCAGTACACAAGGGTTTCCTTAATCTTCCTCCTCGCCCTCATTCTCCGCAATGTTGAAATAACGGAGCTCATAAACATTTCTGTCTTTGTTGGAAGCAATCACCCTGAGCCAGTCCCGAACATTGTGCTTCTTCAAATACTTCTTGGTCAAGTACTTGAGGTAACTGGAAAACAAGCAAGATACCATCTCAAATCATCAATCATAAATGTAGAGAAGAACCACCACCACATAGACAACAAATACAGCAAGAGTAATTCACAACCACCTAGCTCCAACTTAGAAGCTCGATGAGACAAATGCAACCTAAAAAGTTCCGGGAATACTCGACTCAAAACTTATTCAAATTAAGTCAAAATGAAGTCTAGTGACATGACAGATTGTGAAAAAGGGTAATCCACACTAACAATTCACCGAATCCTAATTCTCAAGGACAAACAAATCCCAGACCAGACGTTAACATCTCGACGCCTACGCCATATGCATCACCGAAACCCGTACCAATCGTTAACATCTCGACACCGGAGCCATACGCATTACCAGACACAGACCGGTCACTAACATCTCGAAGCCTGAGCCAAACGCATCACCGAAATTCAACGAAAATGATCAGATCCATTTCCTCCAACCACCAGCAAACCCTAACTTTCTAGGTCTGAACCAACAACCACCTAACCTCACTACTCACAGATCTAGAAAAAAGAGCAAGACAAAGGACAAGCACGGTACCGTTTGGAGAAGTTGGAGTCGGAGGTAACGGTGATCTTGTTCTTCTCGCGGGAGACGGAGATGGAGTCACCGAGGGCGCCGGGCTTGCCGCCGACCTTGATCCTCTCCTGGAGGAACTTCTCGAGGGAGGCGATGTCCATAATCTTGTCCTCCACCGGCTTCGCGCAATCTATCACGAACACCGCCCCCTTCTTCTTCCCGCCCTTGGCTCCCGCCGCCGTTCCCTTGCTCATTTTCGCCGCCGCTTCTTTGGAGGTTTCTCGCGCGTTTAAGAGGAAGAGCAAACTTCGAGCTTTGGAGCGCGGCTCTGAATATATATATCTAGGGTTTTTGATGGTGGTCGGTTAGGGATTTGGGGTTTGTTGTATAATTATGGGTCCAGTCCTTCATCTTTCGTTATTTGCAAATGTGCACCAGATTTCACATTTTATGCTCCAAAGTCCAACGTTCGAGTGATTTTACTAAAAAGGAATTAAAAAAACCTACATTAGATGCTGTACTTAAATATGCTAACTAAACGATCTCACAAAAAATACTAATGTAAGCGGTAATTTATTTATGAATCCTTATATTTTTGTTGTTGAAATATAACATACTTTGTTCTGGTACTACAAAAATAATGATATTCTTAAATTCATATAAAGAGAAAATAACCAATTATCATTGCTCAAAAATAATTATTTATATATAGCAAATATATATTCATATATATCTATGTTATTTTGATCTCTCTGCTGCTTTTTTTTTTACCAGCTAGTGTTACTTGAACTTTTTCATTTTGAGTTGAAGCGTGTACTAGTTTCGAATTTGGTTTCAGTTGATGTCAGACTGGCCCATTACATCCATGCCAATCTTGTCTGATACAGGGCTTGTTTCTGGGGTCTTCTCTTCTACTCGCTGTGGACTGCAAAGATTCAGGAGGAAGGATGATTATTGGGTCAGCTATACGTCACGTGTTGATTAATTCATTATTCATGGGGTTGTGAGACTGTGAGGCCTTCCAAAGTAGGCAAATCTCCATGTCAACGGAGTGGGATGGGAAGTTAGCTCATATACAGGCTCTCCCAACTGTTTGTGATTGTTTATAATGCATCAAATAATTGTACTTTATAATCTCTCTCTTGGTATGCTAACTAGCTAGCTAGATCAGTAACTTGAGATCTTGATGTCAAGTATTCAACCCGATGCTACTGCTGCACACATTTATCATTAAATGTTTTCATGATTTATGCTTGACATTTCATGCAGCAGCTGTGAACTGATGCAGGCTCTAAAATTATTTCTCCGTTTGTTTGTGTGTGTAAAAGGTGAATTCTCTATGCGTGGGAGCTGTGGCGGGGGCATATGTTGTCGTTGCAGGTAGAAGTTGGACACAGGTTTTGGGAATGGCTGGTCTTGTTTCAGCATTTAGTGCAGCAACTGACTACTCCTAAACATATTCTGAAATCCACTTGTTCATAGCAGAAGAAGCAGAGTGAGTCCCTCAACAATTGATTATTGTTGAAACTTTGCTTATTCTTCTCCCTGGGAGAACAACATACTGACCTATTGATATCCTTGGCTGTTCGACTTATGTTTCGTCAAATTATTTGCTGTTGGAATTAGTTTCGCCAGTTGTACTTTTGTTTTGATTATATTTAAGATTGATCTTCATACGATAATAACTTGATACTTATTTAAGAAAATTTAATATTTTTATTGGTTGGAGCGGATCAACCCTCATTATTATTATTTTTACTGGCAAAGCATGCTAAAGATGGTTTCATCCCCTTCTTGTGCATCTCTTTATTTTGATATATTTAAGATTGATCTTCATACGATAATAACTCGATACGTCTTTAAGAAAATTCAATATTTTTATTGGTCGGAGCGGATCAATGTTCATTATTATTGTTTTTACTGGCAAGGCATGCTAAAGATGGTTTCATCCCCTGCTTCTGCATCTCTTTTCGGTGAAAGCAAACAAACTCGAATTATTTCAACTTTGATAACGAATTCTAAAAATATTTTCAGAATATTTTCCAGGAGAGAATCAAGATAAATGAACTACCAAATTAACTTCGATCCTACTGACCGAAACTAAATATTTTCGATCCCAATATCAAAAATTGATTCTAAATCCTGACTTTACCAGATTCAGAAATTTATGTATCGTCTATAACTAACAACATAGAGATGGGAAAATCATCTAATGTACCTGTAGATTTGGTAGAGTACTATTGTAGTTTACCTGGATCTTAAGTTGGAAATATAAAAACACAGCAACCACTTTTCAAAGTTTTACTAGTCACTCATCTTATAAGAATTGGTCTATCTTCTCTCTGCTGTATGTGGGTGAGGCCGGAGTTGTGGGCCCTGCCTTCTAGAAGGTAACCCAGCAGTGAATATTTCGGTGTATGATTGCCTAGGGGTCAATGCTGAAATGAATTGCATGGAGAAGCCAACTATGATTTGTTGTTGTTGACTCCTCTGATCTGCCAACTGATGCTTTTCTTACCGGGGATGTTACATTATACATTTTTCTAAAATATGTACGTGTGCACGTAATCAAAATTGTCGGATTATGTTTACACGTATATACTCTAGAGAAATGAGTATTATTTTTTCATTTTGTTATGTATCCGTTTGTTGCAAATTTTTATATTTGTTTTGGAAGCATTTATCTGACCCAACTTCTCATTGGGCTGTTACATAGACCATAGTGCTCGATATTTGATAGCTATCGTTTGGGTTAATAATTTATCGAGTATGCTTAACTACTAAGGAAGTAATAACTCCTAACGAAGCTATAGCAGGACCTAATTGAAAATGAAGTCTATCGTTTCTTAATTGGTGGACTTGCCGTCTCTTAAAGTTGATAATGCACTTGTAGAAATCAATCGCATCATCTTGCAACATATGTATCTTTGAAGCAGTTGAAGCCTTTTTTTTCATGTCATCGTAGTCCTGGTCCTGGGACATGTCTTATCATTCACACGAGGTCAACGACTGGGAAAAGAACGTATCTTTGAGAACCACCAGAAAAAAAGGCGTTTTGTCGTGGGTGCGCGGGATTTGCATAAATCGCCTATTGGAAAGAGATCGTGATTCAGTTGTTCCCTGTTTAATTACGCAGTCAAATATGTTATATTTTAAAATCTTCGAATCATGTTACTGAAGATTAAAAAAATACCTATTATTATCGAATTTGAGACCATTGATATTGAATCGACAAATATTCAATTTTGAATTATTCGTAAGTACAAGGGAAAAAAAATCAAAGATGGACGAAGGAGATATCGAATTGTTATTGCAAGTCGAAGTTGTCCAAATCTTAAGAGTTTTCTTATAATTAAATACTTTATTAAAGAAACAAGAAGAAAATCTTGAGTCTGTGGTCATGAGTCATGACAACCATGAAGTCTCTCGTTCAATGTCCACGCATGTTGGTAGGCCATCTTCGATTACGCGACGCAAGACGCCATTATCTCCGTATAATTATATAGTAATACGTATAAGGGTCTATACAAAAACGTGTAGTCACAAATTATATAACTAGTGCAGCTCCAACAAATTTTCATACCCACTCTCTTATAAAGTTTTGGTTTAGCATGCATAATTAACACATAATTATACAAATAAACCTAGCCTAATTAAACACATAATTAAGCTTAATAAATCGCTTACTTGTTGAAGCGTGTGCACGCGAAGTCCCGCAACGTTGTTGATGAGATGTCGGTCGAAGTCCGATCACGAACGAATCGAATCGGAGCTCGGAATCCACGATTGGACCTATCCGTATATCTGACGAAAATGCGAGTGACTAAAACGCAATTTTCGTCTCCATATAATAAAGTGTGCTTTTACCCCATGACTCATGTCACATTCCATTGTTCACACAATGATTTCAAACAATTTTATTCGTGTTCACTATTGTACTTTTCAATACAACTGGTATACCAGAACAACGAATCTCGAAATGTGATGAACATAGTTCCTTCTCCCTTAACTATATTCTTTCCATAATGATTTAGCCTACTTTTCTAATTGGCTCTGCCAGGTCGAATCAATATGTCATAACCTTTTCATGGACTAACTAAGCTAGCAGCACTAAATCATACTTCCAGAATATGTTTAGGATCTTAAGGGCAAACTTCGGGAACCCACAGTTCTCGAAACGCGGTCTCACACCAGGGATAGTGAAATCAATAAAATACTGCATAACTATACCGAATTGAAATTCATAGCTTTAAAATCTTCTTTCTAACACACTTTTATTCCGTAAGCATCAAATGTTCTTTCTATTGATTTTGATACGGACTATAACCATTCCCAATAAAAATAATTAGTGGTACACCACCAACGCATTTTGAACGAAAATAAATGAAATACCTAATTGAAATTGAAGGTGATCCACTTATTACACACTCGGTTACTAAAAAATGAATCCAAGTTAGTGAGAAATATATTTGAAATAACTATTTTTTTAATAAGTGACACGATACTCAAATTATTGAGAGTTTCATCAATATAATAGATGGAATGAGTCAGAAATATTAATTTTTGGAATAGCACGGATATAAAATTTTTACAAAAATTTAAAAAACACAAAACCAAATAAAAAAATTTGCATGAGCCATTATTGCATAAAGAAATTGACCTTGTAAAAAAAATGCATGAAAATGCACATGTTTTTTTTGCTTGCTAGAATCCTAAAATTATGAGACCTAAGTGAAAGAATCATAATAAAAGTTATCACATAAAATAAATATTATTCTCGCAAAAATAACAAAATAAAAATATACATATCATTATCGCATGAAAAATATAAAAATCATATGAACAAAATTTCAGTATCACATGAATAAAATACGAATGTTGTCCATTCAAATTTGTAACCTATAAACTGATTTGGAACATATATAACAAATTCATTTTCCAACGTAAGGCGAGGAAGTCAATTGACATTGGGATCCGCGATGCGGATAGGCAAAAAAATATATTTTTATTTATTTATTATAGACGTACATCATGGGGTTTATTATTTATTAAGCCAGCCCATGTCACGTCAAGAAAGTATTTAATAGAAAGCATTCAATAGAAGATCCCCGAAAATATTACACAAAACCTAACCAACAGTTAGTAGGAGAACTTAGGATAAAGTCAGACAAACAATTCCCACCGTTACCCTTTTCTCCTCCTCTTATAAGTATCCATTTCTTGCTTTTTTGAAAACATTAATAAGTTTCCTTTCAACCTGTTGCTCCAGAGGCAGAGAGAGTTTATACACAAGGGTTCTCTTTTGTTTTCCCCCTTAAATTCAACTTCATATATTCTTATAAATTGGAGAAGGGCATTTGGAATGGGACAAGCAAGAGAACGGAGCACGTATATGGAGTTCCAGTACCAGGAGGTAAGATTTTCGAGAAACATAATCTCCTACGTCAATGATCATGAACTACAGTATTTCTTTCTTAGTTCAAAATCGAGTACTATCGATCCATATTCATTGCAACTCGAATTAACTTCGTTGCATTGGTTCCTTCTTTTCTTTATGTACCAAGGTTTGTGGTAGAAATCATGTATTTGTCTTTCATTTTTGGATAATGAAGTTGGAGTAAATGATTGTAGGAGTACATAAAAAGTTCAAGGGGCGCGAATCTCTTTACATGTAGGTGGGTTCCTTCCTCTGAGTCCCCAAAGGCACTTGTCTTCCTTTGCCATGGTAAAAATTTGTTCATTTATTCCCTTTTTTTATTTGTGCATTTTCCCAATATTCCTTAGTAATTTATTCGTGTCTGTATGCGGTTGGCTTCCAAAATAATTCAGTTCATTAAATGGTTTTTTGCAGGGTATGGTATGGAGTGCAGTGGCTTCATGAAAGGTAATAAATTCACTTCAATACTGTAGCAACTGCCCTCTTAGGTAACTAAGTTCACTGGCTAAATGTCTAATTGCTCGTGCTATGTATTAGCGTGTTTTAAATAAAATCTGATACTAATTGAGAATAGATTATAATTTCGGGTCTTCCTCTTATATTAGAGTGGGAACATATCCCGTAATTATATTACTATAAAAATATCATCTCGAAGATGATGCACCAAGCTCCCATGCCTTTTTTTTTATATTCACATTATATATCTTATCCGTAGGAGTGGGAGATCCTTTTCTCCCTCCCCACAAACAAATAATGGCTCGGTGTGGGTTTTCTGGTCTCAGAGTGAAGTGATGCTCATTTGTTTTTTAATATTATGTCGCTGTTTGTCACTTATGATCTTTAAAATACAAAGAACTACCCATGACTTTTTTGAATAATAATTGTTTACCGAAACTTCGAAAAAAGACCTCCAACCAAGAAGCTACCCATGACTTTAATTCCTATAAATTTACATATTTTTAAAAATATCTAATGTCATATTTTTTTCTCTAACATGTATCTGTCATGTCATATTCTCATTAACCAAAATTATTACTACACCATTGATCAGCTAAGTTGATTTTTTTGGGTAAGTAATCAGCTAAGTTGGTTAGGTTTGTTTGGCAACCGGTCTCTCAACGACGTAGCCATGGCCAATCAGAATCAATTGAGCAGCAAATAGCAATCGCTAGCTTAACAAACAAAGAAATATTTGGTCCAATAATATATCACATATTTGTTTCGTTTCGTGGCCGCTTACCTATAACTAGAAATCATTTGGCAACCGAGGATCTTCTAACCCATCCAAACTCAAGGATTTTGATGAGTAATACCTTTTTCCATAATAAATTTTGCGGGTCAATATTTTGATGAGGTTTATGATTACAACCTTTTTTGGGAGAATTCTACACTCCCTAGTAATTTGTAAATAATATATAGAATTTGATAAATAAAATTATATTTTTCTTCAAAAGACCGTCAAAGTAGTTACACTTGCATTGTATCATAGTCGGAGAACGACCCGGCCAAAAACACTTATGGTTTTAATTGTGTCCTTGAAATTAAAAGGTCGTGCTTGATTTTGATGTCAGCTAACTATTTTAGAATTTACTTCCTGAAAATTAAATGTATAATTTTCTTAACGAATATGCAGAATGTGGAATCAGGCTAGCATATGCAAATTATGCCGTCTTTGGAATAGATTACGAAGGTCACGGGCGGTCGTCTGGATCCCGGTGTTACATCAAGAAATTCGAAAATATCGTAAACGACTGCGATGAATACTTCAAGTCAGTATGCGGTATGTAACAATTAATTAATTGGGTAGCATAATTATTTCCCAAAATAGTTGTCTAACTTTAATCTAATAGTAATTATAATTATTTATTATTTACAGTGGAAAAGGAGGATTACCGGAACAAGGGAAGGTTCCTGTACGGGGAGTCCATGGGAGGAGCGGTGACCCTTCTTCTTCACATGAAGGAGCCGACTTTTTATAACGGAGCTGTTCTTGTAGCGCCTATGTGTAAGGTACGAAACGTCATAGTCTAGGATTATATAGTAAAAAAAAAAAACTAACGGTATCCGATCTTATGTTAATTATGTGACATGCAAGTATATAATATAATATAATATATGGTCCCCAGATTTCAGAGAAATTGAAGCCACACCCTGTGATTGTGAACATACTGACCAGTTTTGAAGAGATTATTCCAAAGTGGAAGATTGTCCCTACTAAGGACGTGATTGATTCTGCATTCAAGGATCCCTTTAAGCGAGAAGAGGTAAGTGAGGGTCATTTTCTTTATTTATGTTATGTGTACTTCTGATGCGAGGTGACCCCATTATATTTCTATGTTCACACGTGTCATCGTAAAGATCATAGCGCTATAATTGTCACAATACATTATAAACCAAATTTGTTTGATTTAGTAATCAACATATCAAGTAATAGTTCGCTTAGTTTACAAGACTCGTTATAAATCTAGAAAATAATAAATCCAATTGTGAACATATAAATAAATTAACCAATTAGTGAAAACGGTTTATTATCTATTGTATGAGATACTTTTCAATTGGCAACTTCTTTTACAACAGTTTTGATTCCCTAATTAATTTATCTAATGCAGATAAGGAACAACAAGTTGATTTACCAGGATAAGCCAAGGCTTAAGACAGCCTTGGAATTGCTCAGGACCAGCATGCTCCTAGAGAGCAACCTAAATAAGGTTAAAAAATGGTTGATTTTATTATTTTGATAATACTTACAATTTACATAGAATCATTGGAGAAATTACTCGTATATTGAGTACGAGAGTGTGGCCGCAATCTCGGTAAGGTTATAATTAAAATGTTTATCTACCTTCAACCACCTTGTAATCGAAGATAGTCGACAATTCACCCGAGTCCTAATTATGTGACAACCATTGTGTCCACCTAGGCAGGCGAAATAAATGATGCCATATCTATTATGGTCCTCGCTTAATTATATCCTCCCCACTTAAGTAATGATGCAACAATTAAATTAAGATTCCTATCTAATGAAATCAACTTAATTACTCCATTAGATTGTAACACATTGCCTAACTTCCTTGTTTCAGGTGACAATACCGTTCCTAGTCCTGCACGGGGAAGCGGACATAGTAACGGACCCGGAACTAAGTAAGACGCTGTACGAACACGCCGGGAGCAAGGACAAGACAATCAAGTTGTACCCCGGAATGTGGCACGGGCTGACCGAGGGGGAGCCGGACGACAACGTCGACATCGTCTTCGCGGATATCACGGCCTGGCTTGACAAACACAGAGACGAGAGGTCGAACCTCGTGGTCGAACCAGCCCGCGGACCACTCTGCAAAGAGATAGAGATAATAGAGACGCCTACGGTAGAGAAGAGGAGAGGCAAAATAGGCACAGCGTTGCACAATGTGCGATCACCAGCATGGAATGGCAAAGGCCGCGGCAGGAGTAGTGGCAGTAGTTATCTTTGTGGGTTCAAGGAGCCTAAAACACTTCACTCGGCCATGTAGTGGATAAGTAGTATAAATTTCCAAAAATATTTGGGTATAACGCTGCAATTTTTGCGAGCAATTACTCATCTAGAACTAAGTATTGTGGAACCCTAATTAAATAATTAAAGGGTAACTCTTCTTCAAATTTTTGGGGTCGAATTTGACATATTCTCCATAGAATTCAAATAACACCAGCTGAATTCGATCCGGATTTAATTGTACCATGTTTTTTAAGATATAAAATAGATGAGATTTGTATTGCGAGATGCGAATGATAGTTACGGATTTGTAACGAGAAAGATGAGCTGTAGTATAGAGTTACTGTGTTTGGTAACTTTGAAAGTGTGATTGAAGGAAGTATGGGGATTGGTAATGAGAATCTTGCATTGTAAGATAAAGTTGGAGTACTTTTAATTTTTTATAAAAAAGAAAGAGACAATATGTTGAAATTTTTCCCACACTATAAAAAACTCATTCATTGTCACAACTACCATCAAATAAGACAATGAGATCAAACCGGATACTCAATTTTGTGAATTACCTATAGATATTCTTAACGAGCAATTAAACAAACTGATGAAATGTCATTTTAACATAATGAAGACGTTTCAAATTTGTGTCTTTGAAATATATCAGTATGAAATATTTATAATTTTATCATAAAATCTCATCCTACTGAAACATGAATTATTATTTTTTTGGTAAAAGTGGAAGGGCAAAGCTCTTGTTGATTAATTAGGGTATTTTTCTTGCACGAGGTTAGATTTAGGAAAAATAACGAAAATGGGGTCCTCGGGAAAAAATTTCCTTGTCTGAGGTTGGGGTCAAAAACGCACAAAAAATCGCGGGTTTGGTATGTCCAAACCAGCAAAAAAAAGTGAGGGTTTGGACTAATTTTTTATTTTTATTTTGAAAAAACAATTTTTTCCCAAAAAATTCATTAAAAATGCGAATTAAAAACAGTAAAATCTTCCCTTCCCCTCTTTCATTTTCGTTCTTCCTCTGGTCTCTTCCTTTATTTATTTTATTTTTTATACTATATTTTTTGAATATTTTTTAAAAATTTTCCTATTTTTAATTTTCATTTGTATATTTATGAAAAAAACAAAAGATTTACTTTTCTTTTGTATATTTCCGAAAAATACATATTTTCTTTTGTACATATATACTTTTAAATATTTTTTTCTTTTTAATTTTTCATTATTTATTTTTTTCCAAAATATATAAAAGAAAATTAAAAATAGTAAAATCTTTAAAAGTTTAAAAATATTTTCGAATATATGTACTTTTCTTTTAAACAAGACTCTTTTCTTTTTAGGAACACGGAGGAGACCAAAAAAATTTTTCTTAAAAAATGAAAATTAAAAGAAAAGAGTCTTATTTTCATTTTCCTATTTTTTAATTTTCATTTTTAAAGCAAAAAGTTTTTGGTCTCCTCTGTGATCCTAAAAAGAAAAAATTATTGTTTAGAAGAAACGTACATATATTCGAAAATATTTTTAAACTTTTAAACTTTTAAATATTTTAATGTTTTTAATTTTCTTTTGTATATTTCGGAAAAAATAAACAACAGAAAATTAAAAGCAAAAAAATATTTAAAAGTATATATGTACAAAAGAAATATATAAATATATATATATACAAAAGAAAATATGTATTTTTCGGAAATATACAAAAGAAAAGTAAATCTTTTGTTTTTTTCGGAAATATACAAATAAAAATTAAAAATAGGAAAACTTTTAAAAATATTCAAAAAATATAGTATAAAAACAAAATAAACAAAGGAAGAGACCAGAAGAAGAATGCAAATGAAAAAGATTTTACTATTTTTAATTCGCATTTTTAATGAATTTTTTGGGAAAAAAATGTTTTTTCACAAAAAAAAAATTTGGTCCAAACCCTCACTTTTTTTTGCGGGTTTCTTTTTCCGAGGACCCCCTTTTCGTTATTTTTAATAAATCTAACCCCCTGTAAGAAAAATATCCGATTAATTAGAAAGCTGGTCTAGAACAACAATACGAGGTAAAGCTAGATCATTGATGTCACATGGCCTCTTTAATATCAGGCGGTGGTTCTTCTAAAGCTAGAAAACATAGAGGTTTGGTGAACCCAATATTGGCGAGAGCACTTATTAGCTTCTCCATAAGTGTGAACAACGCGAGCATTCCAATCCTCCTTGAGTTCTTACTCTATCCTAATCAGGAAGGAATTTTTAGGATGTTGAATTGTACGGGAAGCCGGTTGATGAATCCTTCTGCTGTTTGTGCATTCACCTCAAGTATAATCTTTTTTGTAACAGAAGTTCGAAATATGAATTAATTAGCACAATAAAGAAGTGGATATCCCCATATGTTTGTATGTGAAAAGATAATGATTTTGTGATATTGGTTTGTATATAAAACGATAATGATTTAATCTGATATTAGTTTGCATGTGAAGTGATAATAGTTTGTCTATAAAACGATAATAGTAATTCTCACCTAAAAAAATTTATTAAATTCTATCGAATCTAATCCAATATAAATAATATACGCATACGAGGTAGTATGAATGGATATTCCCATATGTTTTGTACCTTTCATAGCTTGCCCTTGAGTTGGAAATTCATATTTGCATGTCCAACTCCAAGCAACACGATTACTAATCTTCAGAAAGAAAAAAAACAAATAAAACACGATTAGTTACCTCTGTTTGGGCCAATGTTCTCCGAATAGGCCCATCAGCAATCCCTTAGGAGCCCACCCAACTCAGAGCAGAACTCTCCGCTCTCTTCTTTCTTTTACTCCAGAACAGTCAAACGAGTCTCTCTCGTCCTCCCAGTGCCCCCCTTCTCTCTCTCTCTCTAAACCCTAAAACCCCGCCCGGTACGCTTCTCTCCTCCTCTCTTCTTCTTCTTCTTCTTCTTCTTCTTCTATTTGTTCTCGAACTCTACTTCTTTCCGCTTTTTATTAGGGTTTCGCCTAGCTAAAACCCCTTTTTTCTTCTTTTTTCTATTTTTCTTGCAGGTTGTTCTTCGGAAGCAGCAGCTGAGTTTTGCCATGAGGTAACTCGCTAGTTCTCCGTTTCCTTCTTTTATTTACTTCTCTTCGTGCCGTATGCTTGTAAGCAGCTACTAGATAGGTAGATAATCGCCCGGGTAGCGTGAATTTGTTTTTGCATTGGAATCTTATCGGCCCGAGGATTTTAGGTTTTCTGTTTTCTCGCGGGATGTTGTTTGCCAGTTACCCGATTTGAGGAATCTGTGCTGTTTTCTTTGTTTGGAAGAGGGAAAAAAGAAATATTCGTAATCGGATCTGGTATTTGGCTTCTGGATCTCCTCGATCTTATCGTTTTCCCACATGTCTAAGATTTGAACGGTTTAGTTACTTTTTTCGAGCTTTGATTCACAAACTGTCCATTGTACTGGCACTGCGTTGAGGTTAAACTTTGGTTGCAAATGCTTAATTGTGTAATGTATTGTTTTTATTGAAGTGCTGGCTTTTTTTTTCTTTCTTGTTGTTGAAAGGTGCTGCTTTGTTATGCGATAGGCCTCTGAGTAAGATATGCTAACATTCTTCATTTTCTCCTTTGCAGTAAGCCAATGGAGGAGGATGCCCCTGTAAGTTCTCTGTTGCTATTTTAATGCCTTCCTAATTCTCATGCTTGGTCTTGTATGCACCTGAACTTCTTCTAAAAATCATATATCATATATGTTCATCAGCTCCCTTTTAATAAAAAATCCCAGGATTTTAAATCTGTAGCTATATGTTCACATGCTCTAGTTCAGAATTTTCCAGATAGTGTATTTGGCATTAGTTTTTTCATTCTCGCTTATTTGATTATTATCATGTTGTTGGTAGTGTGGGCCTTGGTAAAGTATGAAACTATATAGTTCATATAAATAGTGATAGGATCCGTAGATTTAGATTACTTATGCTTTAGCTTTCCTCTAGTAAGCTACCCTTGATGGCCCCTCACGTCTTCTTGCGTCAGACAGGAAGCTTTTCAGTTTGAATGTTTTTTCTTTCTCTTCGTGAGATGAGCACATTTAACTTACTAAATAAAATTATATATGTATATTGCCTTACCAGGGAAAGAATGAAGAAGAGGAGTTCAACACTGGACCTCTTTCTGTACTCATGATGAGCGTCAAAAATAACACTCAGGTACATTCTTATTGCTGAATTGCATATTGGGTTCATGTGTATCCGAAGTGACCCTTCGTCCTTCTTTTCATGCAATTGGCATTATGCGTCGTAGGGTAAATTCCATTCAGATTCTTTCCCAAAACTATTGCATCATATAATTGTTATATGTCTGAACTGAGGGACCTCTCCTGGTTTTCCTTTCAAACGATGTCCTCCTAACCCATTTAATCACCCTTTTAGGTGTTGATAAACTGCCGAAACAACAAGAAGCTGCTGGGTCGTGTAAGGGCTTTTGACAGGCATATGAACATGGTACTGGAAAATGTGAGGGAGATGTGGACTGAGGTTAGTATTCTCTCTAATCTTTGCTAGATATTTTGGCTGGATACTGTAGGTCTCAAATTTTCCAAGCTAGACTCGATTCTTAATCTTAACCGTTTGTTCATCTGTTTTTTGTTCTCTTTCTTGATCCAGGTTCCAAAAACTGGTAAAGGCAAGAAAAAGGCTCAGCCAGTGAACAAAGACAGGTTCATCAGTAAAATGTTCCTCCGTGGCGACTCTGTGATCATTGTCTTAAGGAACCCAAAGTGAGATGCGGTGTCTCCTCTCATCTAAGAAACTTGGGATATATGTTAGGATTTGTTGCTGAACAAGGTCCTGAAACCAATTCGCTCATTGTAGAACGAAATTTTCATGTACAACTTCCAGGTTTATGAGCTACTGTAGCAGAGGCTATTAGTTTTCATCGGATAAGTGGTTAAGTGGTTAAGTGGTTCTGTTTGGTATTTGTTCATAGAAGTTGAGTGCACTGAAAAAATATGTCTCCTAGGTCGCCAATTTCATCGCTTGGCTTTTCATGTCAATTTTCATGTGAATGCTTGAGCCGAGAAGGTGCTCCCATGGTGAGCTGCACCACCGCCATAATTCGTCTCTCCTGAAACAGACTATCCTCCCCTTTTCAACTACCACAAGAGGGAGGGGCAGAGAAGACCCGTTGGTTACTTGTAGGAAGTATTGTTTCGGTAAATGCGAATTTGAGTTTAGATTGACTTAGGCTACGACCTTCGATAAGTAAGGGACAACCACAAAATTAACACCCAATCACACATACACAACCGAGCTACTCAAGCATGTATTTTTGCCCTTAGGTGATATACTTTTTTTCCGTTTTCTACCAAATCTATTGATTTCGTGTCTGCTGTTTATAGTTCTTATCTCTGTATCTCATTCGATCGTTCTTTTGATAACCACTCCAACCAATCGTTTTCGTCGTCCTCGCAAATGTATTTGAGGAAATATTTTACACAAAAATATTCCCAAGTATAATATTAAGAAATTGAAAAATGTATCTTCCACCTTTATTAGTATTTTTCATATGTACTCCAAATTTTTTTTGTTTTGTTTTTCAATTTTCAATTCAATTATACCTCCGAGTATATTTTTAATTTAAACCACATGATATTAATGAACAAATCATTAAGGTTCTAAAATGAACTTTTAACAATGAAAAATATCGTTGGAACTTGTTGCTCAGAAAGTCAACCTTTTAAATAGTACTAATACGGAAGTTACAGAGACCGCTGCAAACAAAATGTAAAAGAAGTGACGTCTATGATCCCATTCCTCTGAGATGAAGCATCTCAGCAGTTGTCTCTGTGCAACCGCAGCAGTATTGGCTGGGGTGAACCAATTGGCTATCAACTCAAAATGCCGTAAATGATTGCTCTAAGGTTGAATCGAACTTAAGCTGCCGTATCTTCCTGGTGATCCCCGAAGATGCGTTGTCGGAAATCCGAGACCATCAGAGGCAAACCCTTCCTGAGAGAGATCTTGGGTTCCCAGCCAAGGAGATCTTTGGCCTTTGTTATATCAGGCTTTCTCTTGTGAGGGTCATCTTCTGTGTTAGGCCTGAACTCGATCCTTGCATTTGGATCGATGGTTTCTTGGACCACCTAAGAGACATAATGGCAAACAGAAAAACCAGATCAGAATTTGTAAGAACCTGCATTATTTTCCTTTTTCACAAATTATGCCAACAACATATTTCTAATGAACCTGTGATGGCGAGTTTTTTGAGCAGATCAACAAATCTTACCTTTGCGAGTTCGAGCATTGTGAATTCTCCTGGATTCCCAAGATTAAAAGGACCGACGTGTTCACCTTCCATGAGGCGCATTAGACCCTCGACCTGAACAATGCAGAAAGACTTTATTAAATACCCTCACACACAGGGCATGCAACGTTTTGATCATAAATAAGCGAGTTCACAGACGCCGATCACCCATTTCGAGCAGTTTCATGTTTTACAAGCAACCAGCGTCATATAATTTAATGCAACAGGTGAACCCTAAGCTGTTAGACGGATTAATTGGGCTCTAGACCAACTAAAAAGAGTAGGCCGGACTGGTCCATCATCTGCTCCATCATTTAAAACACACAAAAACGTACGCAGAGAGAGTACAGAAGCTAACAAGTAGGAGAAAGACAAAGCCAATACACTGCTACCCTACTGCAAGACAGTAGATGAGTTTCTGTGGTCCCACAGAAGGTACACTTATTATTGTTGACAGTGGAAAAAATATCTCTCTCTCTCTCTCTGCACGTGTCACGCATGTAAACGTTAAAAACAACCTTACAGCAACACAGATGCACATAGATTGAGCTTCAAATGGTATGAAAGTAAAGTTCACCAAAAAAAAAAAATGGTATGAAAGTAAATGACATACGAAACGGCCCCTAAGTTTAATCTCTATCAAGGTAAAAGACAAGAGAACCGTCCACAAATAAGGACCGATATGCTGGACCGAGATGGTAGAACTTTTGGTTTGGTCTTTTGAATTGCAATTTTTTGATTGGTAAATGAAAAAGGAAAGCCAATTTTCGTCAAAAGTGCCTGTTCATTGTAAAGCAAAAAGGAAGCAATACGATAATAACAAGAGTAGAAGGAAAGGAAGGGGCACAACTTCAGCTACTCACCAGATCAGAAACGTATTGGAAACTCCTAGTCTGTTTTCCGTCACCGTACACCGTCATTGGCTCTTTCCTCAGCGCCTGGCATCATGTCCCCCCACGAGCCAATTAAAATTAGCATGATGCAATTATTACAATCACTTTATTTGACACTCCAATATTAATAATTCATTCCTCCCTCCCCGATAGATCTTCAATTATTAACCGGAAAATGTTAATAAATAAGAATTATCATTTGTTTAGAATGTTCTTTACAATATTGAACGGGGCCCACGCTGCAAGAAGCAGACCCACGTGAAGCTTTGTTTCAAGGTTTCGCATGTCATGCGATGCGTGGAAAATGCCATCCATTGTCGGAGTTACCACTTCGAGAAGTGAAGCGTGTCCGGAAGGAGACAATGCATGTGTATGAGAAAGGGAAGAGGTGAAATTACGACACTGACCTGGGCAACAAAGTTGCTAACGACACGGCCGTCGTCAATGCACATACGAGGACCGTATGTGTTGAAGATCCTAGCAATTCTCACCTTCAACAACAACACAACAAAACACTCAGTCATTGACATTTCTCACGGAGAGATTTAAATGAATGTAAATTTCTTAAATTGATATTCCACTAAATGAATACATTTCTAGGCAAAGATATCATCCCTAAAGTATAATTAAAATCAATAATTGTTTTTTAAAACTTAATTCTTTGCATAACATTTATTTGGGATGTCGTTTAGATAAACTATATATTACAAGGTAGACTTATTACTAATAAATAACATAGAAAAGTAGAGTGAGGTGAAAGAGTAGGGGAAGAGAGAGAGACCTCAACACCAGCACCTCGGTGATAATCCATGGTCAAAGTCTCGGCCGTACGCTTGCCTTCATCGTAACAACTTCGGACACCTGTCCATAAAAATAAAAATAAAAAACACAAGTTCCCCATACTGTCCAAATCAGAAATTGCATCATCTCTCCTCTTCCCACGCCAATTATGCCAAACATGCCACTACCCACTCTTTAATTATATTTGCCAGAAAAGATGAGCACAATATATATAGAGAGATTACAATTGAATTACTTAAATATTGTGCACATACTTGGCCAACATGTAACAGACCATCCTTCCCTCAAGAACAATTTTGACCATGGATTTTCAATAAAATTTAAGGAAAAAAATTACCAACATAGAAATTAAATCCTAATATAAAATATATTGACCGACGATTATGAAATTGTCCTCTCGTTTTCAGAGGGCAAAGACAAAAGCTACACGTTGGAACAAGGAGAAACTTAAATTATGTCGGTAATTGCTCGAAAACAAAACAAAACTTATAAAAAAAACGAAGAATTCATAACAGCCGTCCCTTTTTTCTAAAATTAGAAAATAAACTTGACCCGATAACCGCGGGGCTCACGTTGACCAATGAAGAGCCGTTAACATCTCGGATCTAACGCCCTCTCTAAACCCAAACGCCAAACCCCCAACCCGGTGGGACCCTTGCCGTAACCGGCCGATTCAGCACCGCCAAAACCGACTCCAACTGCTCTTCGCTAATTTCCCCGGCGTTTGGCGTTTAGGTCCGAGTAATTAAAATAAAAACATTATTAAATATTAATATTATCTAGAGTTTTGTGACGATTTAATAACTGACCGATAGGATTGACGTTGCCCCAGTAGGTCTCGACCTGAGGATGCTGAAGAGGATCTCCATAAACCTCGGAGGTACTAGTGAGGAGGAACCTGGCGCCCACGCGCTTGGCGAGTCCGAGCATGTTCAAAGTCCCGACAACGTTGGTCTTAATCGTCTTAACCGGGTTGTGCTTGTAATGAACGGGAGACGCCGGACAAGCCAGGTGGTAGATCTGGTCGACCTCCAACAGAAGCGGTTCGACGACGTCGTGTCGGATTAGCTCAAACCTCGGGTTTTTAAAATGGTGCATAACGTTCTCCTTCCTCCCCGTGAAGAGGTTGTCGACCACTATCACACTGTCCCCACGCGCCATCAGCCTGTCGACGAGGTGGGACCCAACGAACCCGGCCCCGCCGGTTACCACTATCCGGAGCCCCTTCCTCTTCACTCCCAGCGGGATCTTCCCCACCGAAGATATCGGCTCGGAGTAGTACTTGAGACGGTTAGCCGGTAGCGAGGTGGATGGGGACGTCCAGAGGTCGGTGTTGGGAGAAGAGGAGTGGATCGGGAGGGCGGTGAAGAAGACGGTGGCTATGGCAATGCCGATGAGTACGAAGACGAGGCGCTGTTCCCGGAGGAGGTACCGGATTGGCTGGGAGACAGAGATCCATGGCTTGTTGTGTGGAGGCTTCGGCGAGTAGGCGTCCTCTGTCGGGTGGCTCTCGTCGTGCCCCCGGAATATCAGCTCCGACGGCCCCATCGGCGGTGGGGTTGGATCAAATTTCCGGTCTGGTGGGGAAGGTGAGGAGTGGGGAAGAGAAGAAGGACGTTTAGTTTCTCCTTTGAGGGAGGCGGTTACGTGTTGGAATTTTTGTATTTAAAGATACGGGGCATTCGAAACCCGCCTCTCTTTCTCATTAAATTACGGACTCTACCCTTCCCATGTTGCGGTTTTGTTTTGTTTATGTTATATTGTATACGAATTTATCAAATCGAGTAATTTATATAAAGTTTAATAATTTTTTAAAACTTATCATAATTTGACCAACATATATTTAACTTGGTAGGTTGCAGTCATTGTTATTATTTTTCGTGGTTTGTTTTATAGTATTTTCTTTCTTGGGCTGGGAAAGTTTCTTATTTTCTAGCCAATAGCCATAGGCTTGGAAAATGTTAAGAGGAAAGGGGAAACGCTTTTCGTTGTATGTTTCCTAAAATATTACCGTAAATATGATTTTTATATACAGTGATTTATTTTTCAAATAATAGTAGTTCCGATATAATTTGTTTTCATTTTCTTATATTCCATTAAAAATTATTGGTGTAAAAGTTATCGTTTCATATCTGGGAATAACTTAAAAAGTATCGGGAGATTCTGATATTTTGAAGGAAATAATTATTGGCTCACCAACTTTTTGGTTTTGGCCTTTTTGGCTCCAAGTGCTTAACTGGGGAAGGAAAATGAAGCGTAGTGATCGTCCTATTTTTTCTATTTTTGTTGCTTTGTGGGATCGGAATGGTCGGTAAACAGAATTCATTATCCTAGTCGGATAAGAGAGAATAATTAGGCTTCTGTAAAGAGATTTATTCTAATAATTTTCCATTTTTGAAAATTCAACGAGATTACAATTTTATTTTTATTAATTTATTTTATTTTTACATGGTTGGAACATGGAGTACTTGGTCGGTGTTAAAAAATTTGACTTGCAGTGTCTTCAATCCAGACGATTCGCAGCCTGAAACGTGTCAATTCGCAATTTGAACAAATGCACGTCTATGCATTCACTGCACCTCTCTCTTTCATTTTCTTTTTCTAGCATTGAAAGGCAATAACTGATTTGCCTTTGCACTACCGCTTAAAGAGAAATTGGATTAAAAAATCGACAGCTACAGTTTTATAATTCTAAAAACAGGATTTTTGTATGGTATGTCATTTGGACGAAATAAAATGTAAGGCAAACAGATCCGTCGAAACCTTATACTTGCTTACACCCTGGTTCCCTACAAATTTAAACAACAGTAGCGTTAATTGTCCTAGTATCATCTTAACTAGTCCATTAACAAGAGCAAATGCATTACTTGTCGTGTAAGTAATTCTAGAAACCCTTGTCTGTACTATTTTAACTAGTCTCCTAGAATCATCATTGTCCCCTTCACCCTCCTCATCGAACCCTTGTTGTAGGATACGAAAGTTTGTATAGACCAAGTGCCTAATCTACGGAGTCTCCAAGATATTGAAGGCTAGCTGATATAATTAATATCTGCATGATCAGAAGAGCCTTTGGGGATTGTGGTTCTATTTGTCAGAGCACCGTACAGTCAAGGCGGAGCTGCGGATTTGAGCTCCGTCAGTCCTGACGGGTGCGAAGTGAGGAGTTATCTTGGACTATAGTAGTGGGTGCACTTAAAACTGTTGTTCATGCTTGCAGATTTGAAGGGCTGGTTATGGATCAGAAAGTGAAGCAGATGAAGAGTGAGTCGGTACCAGTGACTTTGGCGAGAGACCTTGGTAGATTGGACCTATGACTCTTCAACTCATCAAGGTCGAGGACCGACTATGTGGCAGTAGTGTAATCTTCGACGAGTATGTTACACACATTCAGCTTGATGAATCCATACATTTATGTTGTTGAAATTCAATGATTTAAGCATAAAATTATCCTTTTGTTAGTTTTCTGCTAGTTTGCCCTTTAGATCCCTGCACATGTCGTACAAGCATCTTTGATATGTCTAGTTTTTAGGACTAACAGGTGAACGGGAAGGAAGAAAAAATGGACAATTAAGAAGCTGCGAAGGATAATGAAAATGGAAGTGATGGTGGTGGTCACTAAATGAAGAAGAGCAAAACGACGACAACGATGAAGACAGTGAGTGAATATAGCTACCCTATAATTGCAGCTCACTAATAAAGCTGATAAAATGTTCTCTTGGCGTTTCTGCTTTAGCACAGATAGTGATGCACTACAACTTTGTCCGAGTTCCCCCATTCTGGGAAGACGTCAATGTGCTGATTATCTGATCCTGAAAAGAAAATAAATCAAAAGTATAGGAATGAGCAGAAGCATCCTAAACTTTTTTGAAGTTGTTCCAAGGGTGAAAGATCTTACCTATGGTTTTCAGCATGTAGCTGGTGTGTATTTCATATTTCTCGTATTTCTAGATTATGATAATACAGTTAAGGAGCCTAGAAAATCTCACCATCTAGAAGAGAAAAAAAGTACAAAAACAACTGCAGTAAGATTTTGATTAAACCTTATTCCTTGAAAAATGATAAACGAAGGAGAACCATAACGTGGAAGAGAATTGGATGTACAGTAGTAAAGAACGTCCAAAGTATCTCCAACTTCTTAACCTTCCAGAAAAGGCTGTCTTTTCCACCAAAAAAAAAGGTTTTGTGGAACAATCAGTAGGTGCCCGTTTCGGCAAGATGAGCTGAAGAGTCCAATATGACAGTAGGTGCCCGTTTTGACCTTGATGAGCTGAAGATCATTCTGGGTTGATCATCAAGGTCGAAACGGGCAGCATCAATCAGTAGCTCAATAGGTGCACATTTCGGCAAGAATTTCTTGGTAACTTTTGGACAAGGATGTCCTGATTGGAAACAGAGGAAGTCTGTCTGCACAGCCAAAAATGGGAAACACAGACCAGTGATGCTCATTCAAAGTGGCCGAAACTCAGCCCTTTAGACAGTTGCCTAAGAGTTCATTCGCTAATTATTAGTATTATAGCATATAAATGATGATACAGACTCGAACAAGTGGGAAATTGTCATGTTAGGGTAAGCCGGAGGACATCCCACAGTCGAGAAGGCGCGCGCAAGATTAATCTCACTAAGCAGCTTCATTCTTCTTAAGAAGATTTCTGAAGCATCTCTTCCGATGGAATCTCAAGGGTTGCTCCAGCATGTACTTTCTCCGGTTTCACCTCTGCAACAAAACCAAGTAAATCACCCGTCACTTTTAACCATGCTAAGATAGATTCAAAGAGGTCGGACAGAATTTGGGCCCGCTCCCTCAAATTAAACTAATCCCGCTCTTTTTCTTCAGTCGTTTCCTTTAAAATAAGGTCATCATCATCATTCTAATAACCTAAACTAGTAAATCTAACAACCAGTTTCGATTACTCAGTTGGGCAATTCAATAAGCAGGTGGCGTGCACAAGGCGATGAAGCAGCTAAGGAAGCAATTGATCGACGGAGAGGCGTACCGTAGCCGCCGCGGTCATTGAGCTTGGCCTGGACGATCATGGTGGAGACGAAGAGGGATGCCTCACGTGCCTGGTCGAGGAGGGTCTTGATCTCCGCTTCGGAGGTCACGTGCCGGCCGTCCTCGAACTTCTTTCGGGCCTCCATAGCCGACGCCTTCAGCATCGGGGTGTCCCCCGCGAACGACTTCCGCGTCGCCCTCAGTATCGCTCTGTACGCGCTCAGTACTTCTCCTCGGCTCCCCATTTCCACCTCTCTCTCTCTCTCTCTCTCTCTCTCTCTGTGGGGGACGGCCAGGGGAGGTGCTTCTCTATGATCGGATGGGCCCATGTGTCAACGGAATGGGCCCATGCTAAGAAAAAGGAATGCCTACGGTGAACTGTTCGGCCCACGTTGTATAATTTTAATTGTTTTATTATCCATTTTATACAAATACGTTTTTTGAGTTTTCTTTCTACATGTGTGTTTTGAATTTAGGAGTGAATAAAATCAATAACTGAAACATATTCTAGAATATTTGTGAATTATATTATAATTTATTGGTAAAAACATCGTTAAAAAGAGACTAGTTAAAAGTAGGGTACGAAATAAAGTAAAAATATATAGATAAGACAAAAAATATACAAGATTTATACACTACCTTAAATCTTAATTATAAAGGTGAACTCATACTAATATTATACCTTAAACTCACTCAAAATAACACACTCTTTAAAATACAACCCATACGCGTATTTATACTATCCCTAAACCAACTATAACAATATTTTCTTTAACTCTATTTTCTCTTGCTCCCCCATCCTACCACTCTTATCCATCCAATCAAAGCGTAAAACTGGTCAGTGCAATAAACGTGCTACAAATAGTAATCGTAGGTTGAATCGTTTACCAAATCCTATTGATTAAGTTCGGGAAGGAAGGAGGACATCATTAGAGTCTACGCAAACAAACGCCTAATATATCCTAACATCATCATCATGTGTGGAAGGCTAAGCCACACTACCGTCAAGGCTGAGAGCCATCGAACCAAAACAGAAGCCATAATATCGTCAAGATTCTAATATCATGCCGCCAGTCGTACCTATCAATCTATAAGAGAACTACTAGTTACCATCCTAGTTGTAAACACGTCTCATGAGATGCTCAAGTTAGCCAGATGAAGAATGGAGCTACTATCCCCATCGCCACCGTGCAGAAGATTCTGAAGGGAGGTTGCATAGTCCCCGAACTGAATGTCACTAGGTGGGTGCAGATTGAAGACGTAGGACACGGCCTTTGATGGCACCATTGGCTTCTTCATGTTATATGTATCAGATATTTCCCCGAAGCTTGCTTCGTCAAATGGAAAGGACTCCTTGAGGAAGAAGAAACTCTCTCTGGCCAACTTTTCCACCTATATTTGCCAAACCAGTGACAACCAACTTAGTCTTTTCAAATACGGCTAGCGAGGTAATAAAAGTTTCATATGCATGCATCTGAAAGATAACAGGTGGCCATGGAATTAAGTTGAAGAGATCAAATAGTCCTAAGTTGATAGATGCAAGCAACAATAACAACCACATTCTTCCACCAAAAAAAAAAAATAACAACCACATTCGAAGGACAGAAAGGTCACCTGTACTTGTGAAAATTTGATATTATTCATGGTAAGGATAACTTGCACTTCGTATAAACCATCAGCCAGAACCCGCAAGGCCATGTATTGGAAGAAATTCTGCAACCAAATTTTCTGCGTCTCCAAATTTTCACTGTGGTTGTTTAAACCAGGGAACCAAAGTATGCACTTGACTTCCTTCCATGGAATTTGATTTTCCTGTCCAATAATTGCCTGGTACGGATGATAGAGACCCCAAAGTATTTTGACCCCAGTCAAGGACTGACCATACACTGAAGTTTCCGATAAGCTTGTTGAGCATATTATTTTCGTAGGATCATAGTGGTTAGCAAGGATTGTTGTAAAATGGAAGTCTGTGTCATCCAACACAAAGAGAAATCCATCGGAAGACTCTGGAAACAATTGGTGAAAGGATGCAGCATTTACAATACTGTCTTCTGGCAAGCAAAGAGTTGGCGCCGATGGCACGGATGAACCCACATCATGAGAATACGGGCATGAGTCACCGTTACGACAACCCTGAAAATTCTCTTCAACAGTTATAAGAAATCATAGAGATTTATGCTGGACAGATTCACAAGTTTAGTACCAAAAGTCAAAATTAAGATGACTGGAAGGAACACCACAAATTTCCATGGAAAAAATGCACAGAACAGAGATCCACACTTGCAAAGAGATGGCAATTCTGAATAACGTCTGAGCGTTGTTTACGTTGCATGTCAAGTTAACTTGGGATTCACAATCTAGAATGCCCAATGTAATGTGACTTACACCTGCTATGATGACCGGTAGAAAGAGAAACAACAAAAACTCACTCCTTTTTTATCTTCTTACATACCTATCTAGAGTGAAGTGAGCACAGTATTCAGGAAAACAAATTGCGAACAGAGGGACCTACAAAGGTCCAAAATGATTATTTGAGTATCTCTTCCCCTTCCGCAGATTTTTCCTGTGGTAGGGGTTTGACGAGGCCGGCGGGTCACAACCTCACAAGAGGCCGAGAGGGGACCTTGCACCTAGTAGGATGTTTTTGGCCGTTTATCTTAATATATAAGGGCATAGTCCCTCCGCCTTAACCCCAACAAAATGATTATTTTAGTATCTCAGAGGACAAAAAATTATTTGATGAGTTGATGACGAGATCCAGACAGATCTTGTGGGATGAAACCATTATACCTAACCAATAGGTCCTCTTAAACGTGCAACTATTTTTGCTTCTAGTTCCAAGTGGAGGAATCACTTTGTCTATATCATATCCTATAGCATTCAAGTCTTTTGGTCAAAAGCATCAGATTTAACATTATCGCCGCTCCTGACTTCCAGGCCAATCTATAAGCGAGGACTATCCATGTTTATAAAACAGGACAACCGAGAAAGAAATCAGGCATAACTTTTGATGGTAACTCAAACTAAAAGAACTAAAATGAGACCAGAATTAAGGCCTTTAATTCATGGTGACAAACATGATTGTGCTTGAGGATGGACATAAAAAGTTATAATAGACTTATCATGATTTGATTGTGAAGGTACCTGTAAACTGAAGAAGTACCGACACTCGGATCGGGTTGCCTCAAGCGAGTGAGAAAACCTACATTCATTACCCTTGTTGCATGATCCATTGGCAAAATACACACATAGGGTTTCCTGTCCGTTGACATGAGATGCACCACCATTAGTTAACTGATGCCGATTACCAGATCTGTTCTCTGAATACTGAACTCTCATCTGCACAATCACAAATGTGTTAGGACAGTTACCTTGTTGATAGCATAAAGAAGCATCAATTTCGCCACCCAACACGAATAACAGAAAAAAAAGAAGCAAAATCCTAATGGTAGCGCTCTTGCTTACCTCTTTAATAACATTTGAAAAGGACTTAGCAACTTTAATGGTTCCAAAGTGAATGCAGTCAACAAATGGGACTGCAAAGCATTTTCTTTCTTCAAGAGACACTTCAGGGTGCCGATCAGCAACAAGAATGTCATCTCGATCACCTTTTATCTGACTTTGGAGAAGACAGGTATGCTCAAATTCGTAAGGATCATAATAAGATGGTCTGCCATCTGAAGAGCCCAAAAAGCTCGGTCGAAAACAGTGCAGGGAACTTAGTATATCATCATCTGAAAGAAACAACAGAATACACATGAAAGATAGAAACAGGAAGGTCAAAAAGGAAAAGGTACTAGTCAAGCTCATACATCTCTCAGCTACATGATGCAGGGATGACTGCACAAGATTATGAAACGAGCACCACTCTTCTTCAACCTTGGGCAGCAAAAATGTCTTGTCCTTCATTTCTTCAAACTCCAAAAGTTGCTTCAAGCGGTCAAGACGTTGCTTGTCCTTCACAAGAAAACAGCATCACCCATTCATTAAAAAAAGAAGCTAGGGAATGGTCATTGTTTCAAAGTAAAAAATGGCATATCCCATGTACCTTGAATACTCGCTGCCAGAACTGATATGCACAAAAATTTCCCACTAATGTCATCTCCTTTCGACCAATTTTAACAATGTTGTTACAGCTTCCCCCAAAGTAAGTGCACGCATACTCTATTAACTGCGGTAGAAAGAGATACATTTAACGAGTACATTAATAAACTGAAACCTATCCAAGAAGAAGAGTTGTCCCAACTAAAAAATATAAATAAAAGTAAAGGAGGACATATTTTATAGTACCATATGTTCTTCTCCAAAAGGATGAAGGATCGGTAAAGGCTGGGTATCCATCAATATACCAAGAAGAATTCCTTCACGCAGAATTCCAACGTCCCCAAACTTGAGTACAAGAACAGAAGCTTCAAAGGACAGTGAGAAACTGGCAAGCATGCGACCATAGAAGGTGGGCTCATGTCGACCTCTAGTTGTAGTTCTTTCCAATGCATCCATCTGGACAAGCATCTTTAAGGCATCTTCTATAACCTCAGCATCAGGGGAGTCCAATGATTTCCTTAGCAGGGCTGAAACAAAGTTTTATAAGATTGAAGAAACAAGAAAAAGGAAATAAGCTGGCAACTTGGCATTTTAGCTTCCCAGTTGAATTGTTGTTACTCGAGATATTGTTGGAAGGCAAAACATGACCCTGAACAAGGAAGTGATGTACAGAGGCCCAATGAAAATAGGATGTATTGCTCTTTATTCTTTGTTATCCACTCTAATACCCATAAACAAAAAGAAGCTTTCAGAAACAAATAAAATCAAGATCAACGCTTATAGGCCTACAGAAGACTTTAGTCACTTAGACAGCAAGAAAACGGTAAGAAATTTCAGCAGACCCATAAAACCATACAGATAGTACCAGTAAAAACAGTTTCCAGACGCATGAACCATTGTAAAAATATGGCTGTCTCACATAAAATACAGAAACATGGCAAATGAATCTCAAAAATAATGAGGTACCCTTTGGATCGTTGATTGCTCTAGACTCGGCGCAGCATATTTGCAGAACTTGTTGCCTCAAGGATAATCTCAGGATAGCTGGAGACTCATAGTCCTTGAGATCATTGAAGAAAGTTCTTGTAACCAGTCGATAGATCTGACCATCACAAGTTCGACCAGTTCGTCCTCTACGCTGCTCAGCCTAATGTACATTCAATGATTTTTAGCTAAATTGAAAATTAAAATCATTAACCAAAGTAAGGTCATCCAATACCTGAGACTTTGACTCCCAAACAAGATCCGGGGAATCTCTTTTCCTAGCCGTATCCCAGAATACTTGTAACGACCGACATGAATCAATGACATATGCCACTTTAGGTATAGTGACAGAGGATTCTGCAATATTCGTGGCCAAGATCACCTGTTCAAAGATTCCTTTACTGTTAATAAGTAATTAGGAACAGTTAACAAGTTCTGATGTGGCTTTTGAAACGGACACGGTGAAAAAGTACTTCGACCTCAATTGGGTTCCAATCATAATAATCAATAATGCGTCAATCTGAGTAAATTTATATTCTATGAAGTCGCCCAAACTACTGCACGATGGATCAACTAGTTGGAGGTGGTAGCCCCCAGTAGCTCAAGGCAACATAGAAATGAATGAAACTGAACCTCAGAGAACCAGAGAAAAGGCTCAGCATTTGCCATAAGGTGAAAAGGACTATATACCGAGTTCCGGGCAGCCCGGACACATGTCTGTCAATGTGGGTGCCATGTCAGTCAAAACGATGTCAACATGAACTTTCCATTTAAACTATCAAAAATACATTTGAAGTTCATAGTCCATTGAGTATTTTTTACATCTTTACATTTCGAATTTGAAGGCATCACAAAATATAAAATTGTAGGTATACGTCTTAGCTTCGCACAACAACTTGAATCAACTCAATCAGGATTATAAGTAAGAACTTGTGACTCCCAACCGAAATATATTAAAATGAATTTTTTTTAATATTTTATTTTGAATTTGATACTAATTTAGTAATTTGTTTATATGTCACATCATCATGACTTAAACAAATAAAAAGTTCACGTCAACATCGTTTTGGCTAACGTAGCACCCCCGTGGACATGCATGTGTCCGAGCATCTACCCTAACTACCCGAAATTCGAAATGTCCGAGAAAACAAACCACAGAGACTGAATTTGGATGTAAAAAATCACATGACCTTATCTTGTAAAGCACTAAACTATAGGGTACTTATTTACTTTTCCCTAGTTTAATTGTTACTTGTGATTGTTAGTGTGATTATGGTGGATTTGGATGGGTACGAACTGTACAAGTCAGTCCACACGATACAGAATCTAGGCTAAACCGCGCTGACACAATACCGATATTTTCGTTAGAATAATGACAAGTGTATTTTCGTATTTTCAATTTTTCTGATAATGACATTCTTTCATGTGATACTGACCCTTGTAGTTTTTTTTTACTTTAGTCCCGTGATTTTGGGATTTTTGCGGAAAAAAAAATATTGCCATATAAATTTTTGTTTTTATTTTATTTTTCTGAAAATGACATTTCCTTCATGTGATACCAGTCCATGTAGATTTTTTTCATTTTAGTAAAACCTCAACGTGTATATTTTTGTTTTTCTTTCTTCTGAGAACGACATTTTTTTTCATGTGATACCCAGCCCGTGTGGGACATTTTCACTTTGGTCTCGGTGTTTTTGAATTTTTGCAAAAAAAAAAATCATTTCGTAGGGTTTGAAAAATATAATCTGTACCCAACCCATCCCCGATTATGCTTGCATAATATACTTCTTTCTTTCCCATGTTATAAGGTTTAACCTTTCCTTATTGCATCTTTTAGGATCAATGAAATAAAGAGCAAGCCAAAGTGCAATCTAAATGCGATACAAAATCATCCAAAGTTTTATCTAGCCAAAAAGACATGACATACTGAAACCTCTAGAAATGTCAAGATTATTAGTCGCCACAACAACCAGGGTGTCCGTGCACCCTACTTTTATGGTTTCAAAATTATGCTGAGTTGGTAGCTTATTCTTGACCATTCAAATGATTCGCAGACGGTGGCAATGCAATATTTGAGCGCATGTTCATCCATAGACATCACCCACAACGAAGAGAACTAAAATTTGCCTTGCAATAAATAGAAAGAGCAACGGATTGTAAATGGCATGTAGACAAATTGAATGCACAATAAGGAGACAAACATGCCATAATATGTCAACGTCAGATAATTAAATCACTAAGCCCTTCCAGCATTTGGCTAGCCACAGCATATTATGATCATTTGATTGCGAAATAGTCAGAGGTATTTTCTGATCTGGATGTTCCACATTAACAACCTCAATGAATATAATATGTTCTTTGAAGAGTACAAAGCGGCGAGAACTCTAAATTTAAATGCATAACTTATGTCGAGATCTCAGAATTAATGCTCGTACCTTACGGCGGGATCTTGAAATTTTCATTGCTGTCAGAGCTTGTTCAATATCAATACTTGAATGCAATATGTGAAGTTTGAACAGAGAACCCAGCGGCTTCAAACGGTACCACTGCTGCTCCAGGTCATGGTATGTTGGAAGGAATACCAATATGCCCTTTTCCATGTCTGGCTCATTCTTGTGAATGTGTAAAACAAGATCATGAATAAGTGTGTGAACCTCTGGTTTCATGTCAGCAGCAGCCATGGAAGGACTTGGTCCTCCACAATACCGATCAGCCAACAACACTGGATCTAATCCGAGAAATTCTGTCACCTGTGACAGTACCATCGAGATAGCACTATTAGCATCAGAATGTCATGAGCAACTTGTAAACCTGCAGCTTACTCCCATTTCGTTTAACTTATTAGCGATCAGCATTTGCATGTAAGCATACTATGCCTATGATTTGCTCACTCGACCACTAAACAATAAAAAGTATACCAGCACAGGGACTATAAGAAAAGAATGCAAAATAGTTGAAGAGTCAGCATCATATACTCATGCTCCTTATGAGTTATATGCATGGTCAATTTGTTAAACCCAACTATAATCTGTCTATGTTTTGTACTTAAGCAAAACTACCAAAAAAGAAAAGTTATCAACTAACTTTATGATAATAAGATGCAAATGCAGCTTTTAATGCGATAGACCAAAGGCACCACAGTCAGCGTTACAAAAGAGTGGTGCCTGATTAGGCAGAAAAGTGTAAAGAGCTTCCATCTAGAAAGGTAATGCAAAGAAGAGCATGCCAAATAAATAAAGCCCCGGATTCAGATAGCTTCAGCTGAACACCATGGCATTACCAAACACCAAATTCCAGGACGAGAAAAAAAATGACGTGCCATCACGATGCATAATCAACCACTAGTATCAAAATAAATATAGTGATATTAATTGCAAAAAAAAAAATCAAGGTTCGAAGCAATTGCCTGTTCAAGATAAAAAACTCTCCTCTGGAAAATAGATTGCTGGTTAGAATTAGGGATAGCAAGCACTTCAACCCTTTCATCTCTTCCAAGATCTCTAAAGTAATCCCGGTATCTTGAAATATCTGCTGTTGCAGACATCAATACCACTCTGGAGAAACCAAAAAAGATCCTCAGACAGCATTGGCAGATGGCAGGTAAATTATCATAAACCAAATTGAAGGAACTAAAGCCGCATTCTGATTTAAAAAAATATTTAAAAAATCAGTTACTTTGTAAGATTGTCGGTCAGTAGACAAAGTAAACCAGCCAACCCCTTGCACAAATTCAACCCCAATTTCACCGTTCCAGAGAATAGAAACTAAGAACATGATAAATATTACAATTAGAAGTAGGGAGCCACCTTAGATCATTGCTCTTAATCAGAAACTGCTTCAGACAGACAAGAACGAGATCGGACTCAACAGATCTTTCATGTACTTCATCGAGAATGACAACTTTGTAGCCGAGCGCATTCATCCCTTTGTCGCGCATCTCATCTAACAAAACTCCCGCTGTCTTGAATACAATCTTTGATCTAAAGGAACATCGGCAACACAGTATCGTCAGTAGTTATCAATCATGCACAAAACAACAAGACCAGAGACAAACAGACGACACAAAACTCTTATACGTCCATAAATAAGGGTTTGGTAACTTCATTTATGACCACATCCAACAAATTCGTCGCCTACAAGTCAATAATAACATTAAACGCACCGTCTAGAGTATCTCATTTGCATCACCTAAATGACAACAGCA
The DNA here is from genome assembly GCA_012979155.1 of Hypericum perforatum. Classification (NCBI taxonomy): domain Eukaryota; kingdom Viridiplantae; phylum Streptophyta; class Magnoliopsida; order Malpighiales; family Hypericaceae; genus Hypericum; species Hypericum perforatum. The sequence goes on along the minus strand of SOPF01028823.1, from coordinate 17,747 downwards.
ATTTATCCGGAAAAAAGGAGGATAGAGGGAACAGAGAATATAACCTGGTGGACAAGAGCTTCGAGTGGCCGATGTGGTAACCAACCTCGCCTCCGAGTTCACAGTTACGAGCCTTGGCAACCGTCTTAGCGACGGCGACCACCGCGAACCTCCTCGGCTGCGTGCATATGATCGGAGACACATTCGCGTCCAGAAGAAACTGAGGAACTTGCGAGCTCTTCCCTTTAAGAACAGAAAACCGCCAAACAAAAAAGAAACCGTCAACGTCATGCACGAAACGACATCACGTAGACGGATACGCGACAAGAAAAAAAGCGAGACGAAGAGAGAGAGAGAGAGAGGAAGAGTACCGCAACCGGCCTCGCCGACGATGAGAGTGACGCGATTCTCGAAAACCTTCTCCACGATCTTACTCTTGAGCGACATGATCGGAAGAGAGGAGAAGTTCGTATTGTCGAGCGGCGAGGAGCGGGAGGAAGAAGACGACGACGTAGGAGAAGAAACCTCCATCCTTCCTCCTCTCTCTCTCTCTGTTTTTCTCTCTCTAGGAGCGCGAACGGGGGAGAAGTGGAGGAGAGAGAGTGTAGGGCGGGGCGGGGGAAATGGGAGAGAGGTTACTTTTAATTGTTAACTTTATAGTCAACAATTTTCAACTTTTTGTTTTCCGAGTGGCGCTACGCAGCGTTCCGAATTGGACGCCCTTTGGTTGGGAAATGCCAACCGAGTTAACTCACCTTCCCAAGCAAGTTTTTCTTTTGGTCGAACTTCCCTAGCAAGTTAACGGAGGAAAGTGGGTGACTTGACGGGTCAAAAGTGGGGCCCGTGCCTAAATCTTCTTTGATAGTGCGCCCTGTATATTCCGTTTCCGAACGTGAGCGCCGGTCTCCTTGGCTAAGGGAGTGGTTTCTTTACATAACCAACAAATATTATGTTAGTTCTATTCAGATCAAAGGTGAGCAACCGACTGCGAACGTCTTTTAAAACAATCTGTGTTAATATTTAGACGTACAGTTTATGTGTATGAAGCACACTCATTGAATTTTTCTTCTGTGACATCGTACTTGCGCGCCACATTGTAACTATTTGTAACGTTTAGTCTTCGCGCCTCCGATCTTCAATTGATATTTCGTTCCTCTCTCTTGTCCAGCGATTAGTATAATTAATGTATTTAATATTTATTAGTTGTACTTAGTTGGGTCATAATTTCATAGTATATACATTCACATGTAATCAGAACATCGTGAGTAAGAGATTGGCATTATAAATCTCAAATATAAAATAAAGTTTTTGCTTCACGATTAATATATCACAAGTAATCTCTTACTTAGCAAGGTTATAACTCTCCCCTATTTCCTAAACTAACATACACCGGGGAAATATCTTCACTTCATCTTGTGACCAGTTTATTGTATTTGACGGGACACATGGCAATACTTCCATTAACTCAACCCATTTCATATACCTTTGATTAAGTTTCGCCTCCCTTTTAAACTCTTTCCAAAGTAGATAGAATTGTCATACTTCACGCCACCAACTATATCTCTTCATGTTCATCTGTTTCTTTGTAATAAGTTGACTGGTTTTCATTCTTCTTTTTTTTTTTAATGATGCATGCAAGTGATTCTTTCCTCTTGTTCGGCTTTATACCTTTTGGTGGATATCAGGGTAGCACCTGGAACACATGATACTGAAGCTGCAGGTGCACCCTCCCCTTTTTCTGGGTGCCAGTTTTTTTATAAAGCAAATAAGGCTATTATTTCAGTTGTTTGGTGCCCTTCGTTCTGCCATTAGAAATTTTACGATTTAACGGCAATTAACATCTGTTGACACATGCTTTGTAACATTTGGATGTCAGTATACAGTAGCTAGATCGGTATGTTGTTTTTATCTAAAAGTTACTGGATCGTCTGTTGATCATGCTCTTTCACTGCCGCTTGTGGATGGCTACAAACTTGATTTTACTTGTCTCACCCTTCAGACTTCAACCATGTAGACCTAGGCACTTCACGAAATTCTGTCATTTCTTATGCTCTAATTATTTTGTCCCTGCAGTTAATAAACAACTGAACGACAAAGAAAGAGTGGCCGCCGCACTAGAGAACCCAGGTCAAATGGTTGATGAATGCTTGGGTCCATCATTTGCTTAGAAAGTACCTCCGACCTCTCGAAAGCCAATCGAAACAAAGCCGCTTGCTTGCCTTCCATTGGGGTTGGCTGTTGTTTATCATACACATGTTAAATTATTAGCCTTTGTCTTCTGCTTTGTCCTCTCTTTTTTCTCTTGTAGTTTCAGAGCTTGTTCTTGTTTTTTGAGTCTGCTCTGGTTTTCCGGGCTGTACAAACCTTCTCTCCTGTTTTTCTTTTTTGAGTCCGCATTAAAGTTTATGATTTAACGGAAACTGAATTCAGGAATTAGATTCATATGAAAGGTCATGGCTTCTTCTTACTTTCCTCTGTCATAGTTTCTCGTTTAGTTCCACAAACCCTTCCATTTTGGAATTCGTTTCCATTTTCCAAGATTTGGTTTTTGGTAAGCGTAGAGGGGCAATGCCATGAGTAGATTTTATCTCCTACTCTATATTGCTCTTGAAAGGCTAAATGGCTAATGTCACATAACAAGATCCCATATTACAAAGAGCCATAATGGTTTGATAAATCCCATAATATTACACCAATTGACTTTGCAGTATATGTGAACCATGTGTGCATCTCAATTTAACTTTTCGTTGTTAATACGATACAGGAGAAATTTCGAGATGTGTTGAGTAGGTTGATGTCGATTAGAGATTCCTTCAACCAACTTTGGTCGACCTAAATGATCAATTTCTTGAACCCGAGGGATCACGCCAACTCGAGGCATTTGTTGGCTCCCCAAAGTTCAGTGTTGGCGCTTGAGTCCCATTCAAAAGTTAAAAGTAAAATGCAACTATACGTTGTCTCGAAGGAGTCTATCAGATGTAACTTGTCCTGATGAAGCGTCGCATGGTCGGTGCTAAGCTTGACATAACTCATCATTGGCTAATAAGTCGAGTTCATTCAAGATCACTCATCCATGGAGTTATTTTTTAATATTCAAATGAGGGGTTTTATTAAAAGAATAAAAACACCCAAGAAATATTTTAGTAATTTGTCATATTACACGTTATCATCAACTAAACCTGTTCAGTCAGGAATACATTTCTGTACTATAAAGGGGATTACAAGACTAATGCTATCCATGTGCACCCCTCTTCTTTCTTTTGTTGGGTTCTGTGGACAAGTGATTTATTAATTTTTTTATTTAAGTAGATAATACACGTTTCTTAATATTTCAAATTTAAAAGTTATTTCAAATTAAAAACATTTAACTAATTATTTAATATTATAATTATTTTTTAATGCTCGAACATACCATTTGATAATCACGAAAACTATTTAATTTAAAAATTATGATTTCTTTATGTTCAATTGGTCTTGTCAGTATATGTTTAAGTCATGATTCATACAAATCAGTGTTCAAGTAGTTTGACCAATTAGATCCAAATAATTTGTCAATTAATGTTCAAATAGTTTGGTCAACCAGTTTCAAATAATTTGGTGAATTAAAATTTACATAGTTTGTCAATGAATGATCAAATAGTTTGATCAGTTAATGCGACAAATGATTTTAATCGTAATAGTAAAATATTTTGAACTAGCAGTATAAATTATTTAATCATAATTTAATAATTATTTATCATGATATATAATAAACTATTTAATCGTAATAGTTTAGTCAATTATGTCATCTATGTTCAATTGGTTACGTGAGCTAAATTCAAATAGTTTTGTCAATTATGTTCAAATAGTTTAGTCAATTATGTTCAAATTATTTAGCTAGTTATGTTCAAATAGTTTGCGTAGTTATATAAAATGATTTGCATGGTTATATCAAATAGTTTGCTCTACTATATAGTTTATTTTGTTATATCAAATCATAACAGTATAAATCATTCGAACATAAGTGAATAAACTATTTTATCATACTAGTAAAAACTATTTGATTATAATAGAACATTTTTTTATCATGACAAACTACTCATTTTATTATAACATTGAAAACTAATTCGAATATATTAGAACAAACTATTCGAACATATCAGAACAAACTATTCAAACATAATAGAACAAACAACGGTGGTTAGCCATTCACCGTCCTCACCACTCGTCTTCGATGACGACTATAAAGAACAAAGAGAACAAGAGAAAAGAGAGGCAGAGAGAAAGCAGAAGAGGTGGAGGAATGAACAAAGAAATATGTACAAAGCGATATAGGACATTTGGGAATCATTTTATACATACAGAACCAAATTCAGTTTCATCCAATTATTGTGTGTTCACTAAATGAAGCTAAAAAATAAAGATATTTTTATGCGGGTTTAGCAAGCTACTAACCAAGATTTGCGAGGATAAAAATTGATACATCAGAATGACTAAAATAAGTTTCAAACTACATGACCTAATGTGATACTATAGGATTTTTTTTCCTAAATAGAATGGTGTTTTTTCCTTGAGAAAATCTAGAAATCCCCAAGTGAATCTCTTTCACAACAAGTAAGCACACACCCAATATTATAACGTCTTTATTGCAAAATTCGCCTTTACCGTTTTAGTTCCCGTTTAACCCAAAAATTTAGGGGATAAAAAAATAAATTAAATAAATAAATAAAATCAGTGAACTTCCACGCGCGCTCTCTCACTCTCCCTCTAAAGAATCTGATGTCTTAAACGAGAGGGATCCGCGAGGAAGGAGGCGCTTCTCCCTCTTCTGGGGGTTTAGGGTTTTTTGTGGAATTTTATTGGAAAGAAAAGGATTGATTAATTCTGATGGCGAACCCGGTCCAAGCCCTCCGCTTTCTTCTTCCGCCGGCGTCCTCCGCCGGCGACGGCGGCGGCAGCTTTGAAACCCTCAACCGGATTCTGGCCGATCTCTGCACTTTGGGTAACCCTAAGGTACATGTCTCTCTCTCTCTCTCTCTCTCTCTCTCTCTAGAAGTGTTGTTTAGGAAATGAAGGAAGCTAAAATTCCCAACTTTCTCTATGGGTTTTTTCTTCTTCTTTGGAATTGTTTTAATTTTCGACTAATTTAGGTTTCTTTGAGGTGGGTTTTCGATGGTTCATCAGTTCCTGAAGTTCTGGACTTAAGTTTTGTAAGTTGGTGGTTGTAGATTGAAGGAAGCTAATGCTTCTAGCTTTCTCTACGGGCTTAGTTTTTCTTGACTTGAGTTTGGTAACTTGGTAGTTGGGAAATTGGAAATTTAAGGCGAGATTGCTTTGGTGGACTTTGGTGCAGGAAGGGGCAGCTATGGCTTTAAGGAAGCATGTCGAGGAAGAAGCACGTGATCTTAGCGGGGAAGCCTTTTCCAGGTTCATGGATCAGTTGTACGAAAGAATTTCTAGTCTCTTGGAGAGCAGTGACGTGGCAGAGAATTTGGGGGCTTTGAGAGCAATAGATGAGCTGATAGATGTTACCCTTGGGGAGAATGCCTCTAAGGTGTTCAAGTTCTCTATTTACTTGCGCGGGGTATTTGAGAGGAAGCGTGTATGGGAAGTTCTTGATCTTGCTAGTAGAGTTCTTGGCCATTTGGCTAGGTCGGGTGGAGCCATGACTGCTGATGAAGTAGAGTTCCAGGTTTGTGGAGCTGTTATATACGAGCTCATAATGTTTATTATTACAAGCATCTCATGCTATTTTTTCTAGGTGAAAATGGCACTGGATTGGCTTCAACATGATCAAGCAGAACATCATCTTTTAGCTGCAGTTTTGATTTTGAAAGTAAGTTCAGTATCTAATTTCTTGCGTTTATTTGGGTGTTTGAGCGATTGTATGAAAAAGAAAAAAGTGACAGCAGTGAGATAATCTGAAGGATTGATGGAATTTGGGCACAATTTTTTTGATATATAGAACTTTAGGCAAACCTTACTAGGGGTTGTCTAACGTATTCCCTGATCACTTATTTCATTGTCGGAAAAGAGAAATCATTTAATTACTGATTCTGCCGAAAGTACAGGTTCTAAAATGATATTTCTCTGTAGTCAGAATCACAACTTAATTCCTTGCGCTTCCCTTTAGGTTGCAAAGTTAAAAAAGGTCCAACTTTTTAAACCATCACCTAATTGTTTGTTTCCATTATAGGAAATGGCGGAAAATGCTTCAACAGTATTTAATGTACATGTCCCTGAATTTGTCGATGCTATTTGGGTTGCATTAAGACATCCAAAGTTAGAAGTCAGAGAAAGGGCAGTGGAGGCTTTGCGTGCTTGCCTTAAAGTTATGGAAAAGCGTGAGACACGCTGGCGCGTGCAATGGTGAGTGATTTTTTCCTTGGTAATTATAAATCTGATATTACCTATACCATTATTCTGAATGAGGTAGACTTGAGAGTTATTATTGGACCCAGTAGCCTTCGTAGACTCTTTTCGGCAAGATTGGCTTGATCCGCCTTTTTACTTTCTGAGACAAGGTAAACTAATCAGTTATGTCAAGACTGTGTCTTGAGCTCCAATCCAGACGAATAACCTCTTTTGAACTGTATTCATTGGGGGAAAGTGAAAACATGGTAGATGAATAGCTTGAATTTGAAGTGATATGCTTGGGGACCATGCTAACCATAGAAGCTGGTATGGAATAGCTTTGTAGTCTGAAAGTGAAAACTGTGTTTATGAAAAGCATGTGCGTGGGTGCAAGTGCAACCCTTGAGACCTCACTAATTAAATCATTCTTAATTGTCAAGGAAAAGAAAAGAAAAGCATGAATATTTTATGGTGGTTGTATATTTCTATTGGTCTCATTGAAGTAGAGTCAAGTCCTAGAGAGTAGAGATAACCTAGCTAGATTGAGTTGGCCAATTTTTGTGACTGGTTGGGGATGAAAGTAGTATTTGCATTCAAATTTTTTTTATTGCTGTGTTATCTGTTCATAACTATTTGATCACTCGGACATGTTAAATGGGACTTCACTTTACAAGTTCATCAAACAAGGAGTCCTTTGAAAGATGTGCCACAGTTATTTTTGTTGCATTACAAGTTATGAAGATCAAGTCAGAAACAGCTTTTGATTGATTGAAAAAATTAGTGGTTATTTTGGGGGTGTTTATCTCAAGACCTTTAAGTTACGTCTCAAGGGTCCTTAGTGATTATCTTCTACTTAAATTGGTTATTTGTAGTGTACATTTGAAAATTGAAATCTCATCCTACCCGAATTGACATACCCTTAACCTTGGAGTCAGCTTGCTCATGGTCATTTCAGCGACCTGGAATCTGTTGACTGCTTTTCTCATTCGCTATTTGACTTCTGTTTCTGATTTTTAATTGCCTTTTGCAGGTACTATCGAATGTTTGAGGCAACTCAAGATGGATTAGGTAAAAATGCTCCAGTACACAGCATACATGGTTCCTTACTTGCAGTTGGAGAGCTTCTAAGGTCTGTATGGAATGATTAAGGTTTCTCTTTTTCTTTCTTTTTTTAGATAGGTAACTGAACATATTTCCCTATAATTGGTTCTTGTGACATGTCTTTAAAAGTTTTTAAACCATGACCTACTTGCTGGTTATGCTAGTTAGCCGTAAACTAAGTTCTGTTGATGGAAGCAGTATTTTCAAGATTGACCAGGAAAATATTTCATTTGATTTTCCTGGAAATATAGTTTTATTGTTAAATTAGCAAGGTTGTAATTAAGAGGCACCAAGTGGTGTACGGTGCACTCATGTTCATCAAGAGGACCTGTTAACAGTCCTCTACATAGTTAACAATGTCCAACTCACTACTTAAATATTTCCCTCTATACCAAGAAGACAAAAGTCTATACCATCTATCCACAAAGTAAGATATTGGTCTCTTTCATGCTGATATAGTGAAGACTCAAATTCTAGTCATGCTTGTTAAAGTATCTTGCCGAAATAGAGAAGTCAGGACTCGAGGGTCCATTCCATCATTGATGATCGCATAATTCAAACTTTGGTGTATGTTGGGACCTTATTTTTGACTTGGATGGTATGGGTAGGCAGGCTATTTTGCATTATGGACAAATTCAACTGTACATAAGGTCGACCCTCTCTTAATAATGTCGACGCGACATTTGAGACTTCTTACCTGCATCTGCGGTGGTAATGCTGTATAAGTTTGGTACTTTTTTAAGTTTCCATTGTTCATTGTGGTAAATATTTTTTCTGTTAATTGCAAGGGGAGAAATTGTGATAAGTAAAGTTGACAAGTTTCAATTAATTGGAAATGTGGCAGGAATACAGGGGAGTTCATGATGTCAAGGTACAGGGAGGTGGCTGAAATTGTTCTGAGATACTTGGAGCACAGGGATCGGCTTGTTCGCTTGAGCATTACTTCGTTGCTGCCTTGTATCTGTCAGGAACAATTCATCGAGCAGTTGGTGAGCTTGTTGGCGAACGACCTGTCGTCTACATATCCGAGTTATTAGCTAAGTCCAGTCAGCGACTTATACACGCGGCTGTTGGCGATTGGTTTCCAAGAAAGCGAAGACACGTCAGCAAGGAGGGAAATTAGAAATAGTAGTTAGGCGGTTAGAGCAGGTAGAAAAGGCGGGAACAGGATTGGCAAATTACATATATAAGCCAATACTCCATTGTAATTGACATTCAGTACCATTTTACACATTCTCAATAATATTCTCCCTCTTTCTCTCTCTTTCTTTCTCTCTCACTATTCTCTCTTTCCCCTTTCTAACATCGTCAAGATCGGAACTTGACAAATTGGTACCAGAGCTCCAATGGACACCCGCTCGAAATCTGTTGAGGAACAATTTAGAAAGATTGAAGAAAGATTTCTAACCCTGGAATCGAGGATGGAGCGAAGCGAACAAGCAACAAACGAAAGATTGGATGAGGTGGTCAACACAAATAAGCAGATCATGGACTTTCTCAAGAAGGAACTCGGTGGTAGAGGATTATTGGGACCCGCGCCAGTTGGATCAGTGACTATCGGGGAAGGAATGGAAGTAGCAGCTTCGCCTTCAACAGAAGAATCTCCGCTATCGATTACTGTTCGAAGAGATGGGTTTTCAAACCCCAGGTTAGATTTCCCAATCTTCTCTGATCAGAACCCTAGATCTTGGTTAAGACGTTGTGAGAAGTATTTTTCGGTTTACAAAATGGAATCTTACAAGTGGGTTGAGTTGGCTAGTTTACACTTGAACGAAGTAGCAGAAGTCTGGTTTGATGGGTTGGTGTTGCAATCGAAAGACGTCACCTGGGAACAATTTTCGGAGAAACTTTGTGAAAGATTTGGTACTAGAGATGCGGGAGGCGTCGTAGAGGAGTTCAACCATTTAAAACAGATGGGTAGTGTGGAAGAATACGTTAGGAAATTTGAGGAACTACGTGGGTTTATGCTACGAGAGAACCCCTCTTTATCTGAGTCATATTATATGCACTCGTTCATCGGAGGTTTATCGGAGCAGGTTAAAGCATGGGTACGAGCCAATGCACCTCTGACTTTAGGGGATGCCATCAACAAGGCTCAACTCTACGAGGTGGCGTTGAAGGCTGGACAAAGGGTCTTTAATGGTGGAAGACCAGGAGTAGGACTGAGGAATGGTAGTAGCAATTCGTCGAACAGTTGGAGTACAAGGCAATTCGTCGAACACCTTGGGCACTACACCTACTTCCAAGACAGGACTGGAACAGGCAACGACCAAGAAGAGAGAACCATTTTGCTATACTTGTGGTGAGATTCCATGGGTTCGTGGACATGTATGCAAACAAAAGAAGGGAGCATTGCATACAATGGAAGGTGAAGGAGGATGTTTAGATGGCTGTGTAGAGGCAGAACAGCAGTTGACAATGGAGGATGATCAAGAGGAGCTGGTCGAACTTTCTATGCATGCGATCAATGGAAGTTTGGGTTGTAGAACACTGAAATTGAGAGGAAAGGTGCGTAATAGACCAATTATGATCTTGTTGGACACAGGAAGCACAACAACATTCATCAGTAAGAAGCTGGTGCAGGTTCTTAAACTTGATGAAATCACTATATCAAGTTTAACCATTTCTCTAGCAAATGGAGCAAAGGTGTCGTACAACCAGTTGTGTAGTGTTGTACGGTGGGAGATGAGTGAAAGTATGTTTACGTTTGATTTCAGAATTTTGGATTTAGGGACATACGACATGGTTTTAGGAACAAATTGGTTACAAGAGTGTAATCCAGTACTGTTCGACTTTGTGAAAGCTGAAGCAACAATACAGAATAATGGGAAACAAATTGTGTCGAAAAGGTATCGAGATTCACAAGCTGACACTGAGCTGAGTTGTATAACAATTGCTTCTTTGAATCAAGATTGGTATAAGCAGCAGATAGAGGAGTTTATGATCATGTCCTGGAACACAGCTACTGCAGATGAATTAACTGTGATAGAAGATGGAAAGCTGGAAGTGAAAGAGGAATTCGGGTCAGCTTTCGGATCAGATTTTCAACAGAAATTGAGAACTCTGCTGCAATCATATCAGCTGATATTCCAAGAACCGACTTCACTACCTCCTCCTCGTAGTCAAGATCATGGAATTCCATTACAACTTGGTGCATCAGCGGTGTCGATCAGGCCATATAGATATCCTCATTTTCAGAAAGCTGAAATTGAGAAGCAAGTGGAGACACTTATCAAATCAGGGTTCATTTAAGAAAGTGAGTCTCCATTTGCCTCACCTGTTTTGTTAGTTAAAAAGAAAGATGGGACTTGGAGGATGTGCATTGACTATAGACAATTGAACAACTTGACAATCAAAAACAAATATCCGATACCCATCATCGATGATCTTCTCGATGAACTTCAAGGAGCAAGGGTCTTCTCTAAACTCGATTTACGAGCTGGATACCACCAGATTAAAATGAAGGACACGGATGTCTACAAGACAGCCTACGAGGGATGTGCTTTCATAAGCCTGGCAGCTGGCATCAATGGTTGTCCCTAGCAGAACTGTGGTACAATTCGTGTTTTCATACCTCTCTCAAATGCTCTCCATTTGAAGCTCTATACGGGTATGCACCTCCACTGATTCCAGGTCTCCAGGACGAGCAGCCTTCTATCGCAGTTGTAGCTGATCTGCGTACTCGACAAGCACAAGTACTGCAGCATTTGAATGCCAATTTGCTGCAGGCACAAGAACATATGAAGACTTTCGCAGACAAGAAGCGTTCGGACAGGTCTTTCAATGTGGGAGATTGGGTTTACTTAAATCTACAACCGTATAGACAGATATCAATTGCTGTGAGAAAGAATCTAAAACTCTCCGCCAAGTATTATGGTCCCTATCAAGTGCTGGAACGAGTTGGTGCAGTAGCTTATCGCCTTCAGCTACCCTCTCAGTGCAGCAGCATACACCCTGTTTTTCATGTCTCATTATTGAAGAAGAAGCTCAGTTCGGGTCGTATTGCTGTGCAAAATCCTTCTCTCGCTGATGCAGAAGGTCATCTCAAGCTGGAACCAGAAGCAGTACTTGGAAGACGAATCGTAAAGCGAAACAATGCAGCAATGGTTCAGGTGCTAATCAAGTGGGCTAACTTGCATGACGAAGAGGCCACATGGGAGGACTTTGGAGCTATTTGTGCGCAATTTCCACAAGTTCGTAGATTGAATCAAGCTTTTTAGTTCACTTGAGGACAAGTGAATTGTGAAGGAGGGGAATTTGTCAGGAACAATTCATCGAGCAGTTGGTGAGCTTGTTGGCGAACAATCTGTCGTCTACATATCCGAGCTATTAGCTAAGTCCAGTCAGCGACTTATACACGCGGCTGTTGGCGATTGGTTTCCAAGAAAGCGAAGACACGTCAGCAAGGAGGGAAATTAGAAATAGTAGTTAGGCGGTTAGAGCAGGTAGAAAAAGCGGGAACAGAATTGGCAAATTACATATATAAGCCAATACTCCATTGTAATTGACATTCAGTACCATTTTACACATTCTCAATAATATTCTCCCTCTTTCTTTCTCTCTCACTATTCTCTCTTTCCCCCTTCTAACATCGTCAAGATCGGAACTTGACAGTATCGCTCGTTTTCTGCGGGATCGTTTTGTTACCATCTACTTGACGTTTGATATATAACCATCGTATTACTTGATAACGTGGTTTTGTATAAAGTTTCGTAGTTTCAATAAGTTTGGATGACGTGCGACATTTCTGTATCAGATATGCATGGATCATATCCTGGCAGTGCTTAGAACACCAGCTGAGCGTGCTAGTGGGTTCGTTGCCCTAGGCGAGATGGCTGGTGCTTTGGATGGAGAACTTCTATTTGCCGACAATAACTAACCACTTACGTGATGCCGTAAGTGCCTTTTTATGCCATGTGCACCTGTCTGTGCTTGAGGCTTTAGTTATTTAATTACTTTTGGCGATACCCTTGTTTGGACATTCTTACCGTTTGGGGAGAAAGAACTCATGCATTAAGTTATTATTTGTGGAATATTATCACTAATCATTGCTCTCCATCTGCCGATGTAGATTGCTCCACATAAAGATAAACCCTCTCTTGAGGCTTTAGCTTGTGTTGGAAACATTGCCAGAGCTATGGGGCCAGTTATGGAACCTCATGTTCGCAGCCTTCTGGATGTTATGTTCTCTGCTGGTCTTTCTCCAACTCTTGTTGAGTCCCTGGAGAAGATAACTGTTAGGTATATTGAGCTTCATTTGACCTTCTGCTGTGTCCAATTCTTCATTATGATCCTGAGACTTCCGTCCTTATACTTTTGGTCTATCACAGTATCCCATTGTTGCTGCCAACAATACAAGAGAGGCTGCTGAATTGCATCTCATCTGTTCTGTCCGCATATTCTCAGACTAGACTTGCTGTTCCTGTGGTCCGAGGCAGTGTGGTAAATGCTCCTCAGCAAGTATCGGATCTTGCTGGTTCAGCCTTAGTGTAACTTGCTTTGCAGACACTCGCACGTTTTAATTTTAAGGTCCGTGGACATTGAAATTCTGCATGTGTACTTATTGCAATTATGACATCTTCTCTAAGTCATTTTTCTCAGGGTCATGAACTTCTAGAGTTTGCCAAAGAATCAGTTGTGATTTACTTAGACGATGAGGATGGAATGACGAGGAAGGATGCTGCACTCTGTTGCTGCATGTTAGTTGTCAATTCTTTCTCAAGTATTACTTCGACAACATTCGGGCCCAGTCGAACCACTTGCACAGGAGGAAAGCGACATCGGCTTGTTGAGGAGGTTTCTTTTTTATATCAGAATGATTTTCCCTTTCCATTTGCTTAGATTGCCCTCCTTGGACGCTTGTGGTTCTAGCAGCTGCATTTCTGCTTAATTATTTTTTGTTCAAAATGTCTGTCAATCACGACTCAGGAAAATCAGAGTTCGATAATGTGGTATAGAGCTTTGCTTGCGTCATTAGGATTGTGCTAGAGATGATGAAATGAAGTAAGCTAGTCTCTGTAAGTTGCTTATCATGCAGCAACAGATATGTGGTTTGTTTGTTAGTCCTTAGCTATTATCTCAGGTGTTTGAGATATAATGCCTCTTCGGCCAGCTTTTGGAAAAGAAAGGTCAAACCCAAAGTAGGAGCATGAATTACATTTTCCTCTCTTGCTGCATGCAGACATACCTGTAAGCTATAATTTGTGCATCAAGGAGATAATGCACTTATCAGAATTCTTGACTCTGAAGAGTATTCATTTATATTTATTAATATGCGAGAATGATTTGCCTTCAGTTTGTCTTAGGACTTCTGATGTTTGCAGATAATTTTTCTTCTTCTTTTATATCCATGTTAGTGATTTTATTAATGCGGGAATGATTTTACTTTTGTCTGTTTGTGCTTGTGATGCCCTTACGGAAATCTCATATTGGCAAATGTGTCTATTGTAAAAATTATCAAGGTTCAAATCCATAGAGTATGTTAATGCATAGTTATCAAGGAACTCTTTTGTTTGCCTTGTTTTCTGATTTCTTTATGGATCATTGATAGTAATATGCTCGTTCATGCTCCAGCTCGCGGAGAAGCTTCTCATTGCAGCCGTTGCGGATGCTGATGTCACCGTTCGCAATTCCATACTTTCCTGCCTTCATGAAAACCACGGTTTTGATGATTTCCTGTCACAAGCTGACAGTCTCAGTGCAGTTTTTGCTGCTTTAAATGATGAGGTAAAATCCAGTGACCTATGAATACGATATCAACTTATTAGCATTTTGCAGCTTGGGATTTCTGTCCAGAGAAATATGTTCAATCTTATTACTATTTGCTTTCCGAGCTTTGGTTTGATCCTTGATTTTTTGGTTATATTATACAACTCACTCGTTCCAGTTCTCTAATTTGTTCTCTGATTATTTTTTTTTTGTCAGGATTTTGTTGTTAGAGAGTACGCAATCTCAATTGCTGGGAGACTGTCTGAGAAAAATCCTGCATATGTTTCTTCCAGCACTGCGCTGCCATCTTATACAACTCCTAACCTATCTAGAGCAGAGGTATGTGGAGGCTTGAGCGAATTATGATACCGTAGATATGTTTTGTATAAAGACAATTCAAATGCCTACTCGAGATGCATCACACTCGATCTCGAGAATGGAAAGAGGCAGAAAAATAACTAATTTTTAACTTTTTATTCACCAGCTAAAAAAACCTTCGGGGAGTCTCAGTATACTTGACCGCTCAATTTACTTTATCACACTCGGTTACAGAAACTAACAAAGTGCTGGTTCTTGACAAAACATCGACAACAATATGATAGGCCATGAAAATTTAATACCTCGGAAACTAAAGTCGGTTCACGCCATTCTTTGATAGCTTTCACCTTCTCCTTATCAACTTCAACACCTCTCTCTGAAATCACAACTCCGAGAAATATAACTCGGTCTTGGCATAAATGAGAATCAATCATAGATGTTTCAAGTGGACTTGCTATAAGTATATCGTCGAAATAGACAACAACAACTTCCCAATAAATCTCCGTAAGACATGATTCATCAAACACATAAAATGTGCTTGATGCATTCGACATATCGAATAACATACTAACCACTACAACACGTGGTTAGTTTTGAAGACATTTTTCATTCATTTCATTCTTTCATATTCAATATGATGCTATCCACTCTAAAGACCCACCTTCATCTATATGCGGGGGTACAAGATGACGTTGACTAGTGTACTGAGGGTAGTCTTAGGGTATTAAGTGTCGATGTAATGATGGTGACGTGTTTCCATCCACCTAGGTAATCATTGATTTCTTTGGACCAGACAAATATCAGTTCGTTTAGTCCAAAAGATAAGGAGAAATTAAAAAAATAGTGGTTATTTTTTACGGAAAAGTCCAATTCCGAACCTCGTAGTTTCGTGGGATTGTAATTAATGTCGCTACAATGCGAAATGATCACGAGAAGGTAACAAAAACAGGACCTTAGCTAGAAGGAAGTCATTCAAGGTCTTCTTAATTAAAGTTCTTCTTCTTGGTCACAACATCCGATTAAGTGCATAGTATTAGATAATTCTATTAGTTTAGAGCTTTTCGTTGGTATTACTGTTTTGATATCATCTCTCTTTATCTTTTAAAAATAATAATATAGACTGATATATTGCAAATACTATATTTTTCTTCTATTTTCATTTTTAAATCAATCAGATTATCTATTTCACTATCTATAACTCTTTTATTTAAAACATAAAACAATTTATAAAATTCAGCTCGCTTTTCCTCCCTTTCTTATTGCAATTTTTTTCCAAACTACTTTTATTTGGATATTTTTTTTTGTGAATTTTAAGTTTAGTATATTAGGTAAATAATTTATAATATTCAACTCGCTTTTCCTTCATTTCTCATTGCAATTTTTTTTTTCCAAACTTCTTTTATTTGGATTTTTTTTGGTAAATTTAAGTTTAACTTATTGTGCTTCAATTTTAGCAAGATTTTTCTCTATTCGCAAGAGGTGGAATTTGAACTTCTAACTTCTTGGAAAGGAGGTAAAATAGGTTGTCATTCTATTCACGATGCATTAGTTTTATTTGGTACTTTACAATTGTGTGTGATGACTTTTACAAAATTCAATTATCCTTCCAAATCTTATTATTTTTTTTTTGAGTTTCTATTCTAGTTCCTATACTAATACCTATTCTATTAGAACGTCAACGTCAGGAATCGAACCCGGACTTGGATTCGGTCCTGGATGGGTAATATGGCCCAGGACCGTCCTGGAGAATTTAAAGGGACGCACGCGCTGACCACTTGATTTCGAGTGGTTTTTCCATTAAGATCAACTGATTTTTTCAAAACCATTTGATGTTAATGGAAAAACCACTTGATTTTCGAGTGGTTTTTCAATGAAGATCAAGTGGTTTTTCCATAAAGATCAAGTGGTTTTTTCAAAACCATTTGATCTTCATGGAAAAACTACTTGACCACTTAATTTTCGAGTGATTTTTCATTGAAGATCAAGTGGTTTTTTCATAAAGATCAAGTGGTTTTTTCAAAACCATTTGATCTTAATGGAAAAACCATTTGACCACTTAAATTTTTAGTGGTTTTTCAATGAAGATCAAGTGGTTTTTCCAAAAACCATTTGATCTTCATGGAAAAACCACTCGATCCATTTGTCCAGCACACGTCCTGGACACAGCGTCCAGGACCGAATCGTACCTCATCGAACCCTGAACTTCCCAAACCCCTCCCCACCCTTATGCCGCTGGACCAAAGGTCACTTGGCTCCTTCCAAATCTTATTGAAAAAATAAATAATATTGATAATATACTTAATAGAAAAAGATTAACAGTAAAATTACCCACTAAAATTAAAGTTTTCAAAGCTACTCCCGCACATTTAAATAATTTCCCTATAAAATAACGAAACCAAACCTTCTTCTTTCGAGAGGAAAAAATAAAAAAAAACGCATCCCTAACACACCGAACACAATCCCCCAAAACCCTAAAATTCGATCCAATCGACCATCGTCAAGGTAACAATCCTATCTTGAAGGGGAAGAAGAACCCAGTTCTCTCATCTGCCAACCCTAACTAAACCACGAAGCTTGAGTCCATTTCCCGACGAATTCCTCTGTTTCTTCACATTGATAATTTTAGCTTCTTCTGATTGTGGATTGCAGGGGAGGAAGGAACAATGAGCAGCCGAGCGAGCAGGACTATATACGTCGGGAATCTCCCCGGCGACGTTCGCGAGCGAGAAGTCGAGGATTTGTTCTACAAGGTTAGCCCTAGTGTTTGTTTTATATATGCCAAGTGCGAGCTCCTTAAACAAACATTTTTTGAACATGTTTTGTAATTTCTTTTTAAGCTACGGTCTGAAATTAGAGCCAATCTCTATGCTTTTGATCCCAGTATGGTCCCATAGCTAACATAGAGTTGAAGATCCCGCCGAGACCACCTGGTTATGCATTTGTCGAGGTTAGCCCTCTCTCTTTTCCCTTCAAGGTTCCTCTTGGATGTCTTGTTATCTAATTGGGACTTTTCTTACAGTTTGAAGATGCCCGAGATGCTGATGATGCAATTCGTGGTCGGGATGGCTATGATTTTGATGGGCATCGCTTACGGGTAGCTACTAGTTTGTAGTCGTTGAATGTTTTTGGGCCTGCTAATTCAGTTCTCTTATTCACGTTGTATCATCTGGCGTAGGTTGAACTTGCCCATGGTGGACGTGGTAATCCATCGTCAGATCGCTACAGCAGCCACAGCAGTGGTCGTGGACGTGGTGTTTCAAAGCGTTCTGAATATCGTGGTATGGTCTCCTATAATTCATCGTCTATTG
>SOPF01028822.1:0-64298 GCA_012979155.1 Hypericum perforatum | reverse complement strand
CACATGATGGGGATCTACCTTCAACGGTCATGGCTTGTAAATTTTGCTACTGTGACAGTATGTCTGCCGCTCTTTATTTTCACCAAACAAATTTTGGTCGGAATAGGACAGGATGCATCAATTGCAGAGGAAGCAGGGACGGTGTCTCTTTGGTTCATCCCATTCATCTATCAGTATGTTTTCGCCTTGTCTATTCAAAAGTACCTACAAGCCCAGATGAAGAACAACATCATCGGATGGCTGACAGCGCCTGCATTCGTTCTCCACGTCGCATTGTCTGCGTTGTTTGTTCTGAAGTTTAATTGGGGGTTTCCTGGTGCAATGTCCATGCTAATTTTATCTTCTTGGCTAGTAGTCTTTGGAGAGTTTGTGTATGTTTTTGGCGGTTGGTGTCGTGATACGTGGACTGGTTTTTCGAAAGCTGCACTTATGGATCTTTGGCCCGTGGTCAAGCTCTCAGCATCTTCTGGAGTAATGATTTGGTACTACCACATTTCACCCCGCAGTATTGCACTAATTCGGTGGACTAACCATTTTGTTCTTGAATGAACATGATGTTTGTTTAGGAATCACAATATCTTTCATTCTTTTGGTTTGGCTGATTTTTTGTTGGCAGCTTGGAGTTATGGTACAACTCCATCTTAGTGTTGATAGCAGGATACATGCCAAATGCTGCTGTTGAAATATCGGCCTTCTCTATTTGGTAAGCTGGCCGATTGTAATATGTTTGAAGAATCTATAATATCTGATTCATGGTCATTGATGATGATTTCTAATCCAATGCAGTCTCAACTTGAATTCATGGCAACTGATGGTCTGCTTCGGATTTTTAGCAGCTGCAAGGTAAAACTAGTTATTTGCACCCTTTATTTGGACTCTGTTGAGCTAAATATCGGTTGTCAATTTCCTGCTTCCGATCCTGATCTATGTGCATGTTGAAAGTGTTCGGGTATCAAATGAATTAGGGAGAGGAGATGCTACGGCAGCCAAATTCGCCATGAAAGTCGTTATAGTCACTTCGGTGTTCATCGGAGTGATCCTCTTTGTTCTGTGCATAGTCTTTGACAAACAGATTGCCTACTTATTCACATCCGAGGAGGAAGTCGTGGACGAGATTGCTCGCCTCTCTGTTCCACTTGCTTTCTCCATGCTGCTCAATAGTATCCAATCTGTCACCAACGGTGAGTTAATTCTTTGCCTCTCTGTTCTACTCCCGCGTTGCTAGTAAACGAAATGGGTGTGATATAGAATTTTAACGTCCGTACAACCTGCAGGCATTGCCATCGGAGCCGGTATGCAAGGTTTGATTGGAATTGTTAACTTGGGAAGCTACTATCTGATTGGGATACCTGTAGGAGCCTGTCTTGGGTACCTCACGAATCTTAAAGTCACGGTGAGGACTTTTCTTGATCAGATTACAGAAACATAATCGTTAGCTTGCCATTTCACAATGTTAGAAGAAGTGAGCGCTCGCTGTGGCTGTACATGATCTTCTATTTTCTTCATTGTGTCCCTCAATTGATTACGATATTGCAGGGCCTTTGGATTGGACTACTTACTTGGGATCAGGTTTATACTCGTTACTTTCTTGCGAAACTGCATCACTTCTTAGTAGAACTTGTGAATAAATTTATCATGGTATCCGAGTCAATTGCTCTAGCAAGATCTGTGGCTCGTGTGCTAACATGATCTTTGAAAACACGAGTGGCGGTATAAAACCGTGCAAATTATCTATTCTAATGAGTGAGTAGTTTCAGTTCCAATATAAGAGAACTCTCTAATGTTACCACATTGTCACAATGCAGGTGGAAAAAGCTTCAAGTCGCATGAAGCGTTGGTCCATAAAACCAGACAATGGTAGCGGCAGCAGCAACAACAACGGCTCTCTTGCCTAACCCACCCAGCATTGATTTTCCACATTCGATTTTCCATATTTAAGTATCGATTTTCCACCTTCTTAGCTCAATGTTGAAGGCGATATTGGTGGAGATTAGACACTCATACCATAACGAGAAATGTTAGAGCCGACAAATCCAGTTCGATATCGGATATCTTGGCACCTGGTAAGTCGACTTATCTAGTTCGAATATGTTAAAAGACTTTTCAAAAATGACAAGAGTTAATACGTGTAGCCAATCATCGTGCAATTTTCATGTTATATTTTGAGTAAATTGTTGGTGGTTGAATTATTACCATGAATTAATGGTTGCTGCTTTATAATTTATTAAGAAATATCTGATATAAGTAGCTATAAATTCCCATTCTTTATACTAATTTGGGTTTTCATTTATTATATATTTCGTCTTTATACGTGATTGAGCAAGGAGCTTTTAAAGAAGAACCAAACGATGAGACTGATGATATGATTGGCAATTGAACGCCTTTTATTGAGGGACCCCTCGTTACCGGTTTTCATCAGCATTAGGATTATAATATAGATAAAAGTAAAATATTTATGAATTATAATCTATACATTTATTTAACAATTATGTGATTTTTAATTAGTGTCTCAATTTAACTATATAAAATTATTAATAAAATATGGTAATATAAGATAGAGATTACACTATTTGGTTCCAGCTCGCCAACAGGGAGGTGAATGAGGTTGTTCATAGGTTGGCAAAGACGAACTTGGATCTAGGAGTGAGGAGCTGGGCTTTCAAGACTGCCTGACCTTCTAACGATGTTCTTGCTCATGATGCTATTGAGCTTGGGGTCGGCTGATTGGTTGGTTATGGGTGGATTTTCTAAAATCGGTTTCTTAATGAAGTTGGCGAATGCAAATTCGTACTTGTGCGAGAAGAGTTTCTAGTTATTGAAAGGTAACTCTATGTTGGGTAATGTAATAGCAAAGTTGTGCTATATTGTACGTTTGGACTCAAGGAATGAGCAAGTACAATAGTGAAAAGTTCCGCATCCTATTGTATGATGAAATCATGTGCCAACCTTCGTGACTTACCAAATGTTGTGAATTTTTTTATGTGAATCATGAATAATGAAGTGAAATTTTCACCTCTAAAAAATATTGCAATTTTTTCATCTTATAACTTTGTTTATTCCTAGATTTCTCTCTTTCGTCGGGGCAAACAAGATTTGTATTGCAGGGGCGACCTGAAAGTATATTAAATCTCTACTAATATTTTTACTGATGGGACAACCATCAAGTATATTAACTTCCTATCAGTTTATTGAACAAATTTGTTACAGCCATTTTGCATGGGAATGCTATGGACGAACACTTTCACTTAAACATAATTATCAATTTCAAATCTTATCACTGTTAAATATTTATTACAAAAAATTATTCTAAAAATATGGCATGGAAAACGTGGAACATATGACACCTACCTTCGCCCACTATCGCTTTCGTTATTGACCTTATAATGTCAATTATCTACTTATCGATTAAGCTTCATCGTTACACTGAATTCTTTCTCCAAGCTTCGTCCCTCTCCATTACCATCTTACTCCGTGGAAGCAGAAGAGAGAGAGAGTTTGAAACTAGCTGGAAAGCAAACTCAGTTATGTTTCAAAAGAACCAAATAATAATTAATTTCTTCATTCGGTAGTTAATCTTGATGTAGTTAATTTGTTATAGCTCATTTTGGTTAAAAATAAAAAATCCTCTAAAGCCATGATCCCCAGTTGTAGCCACCGTAAAAAATTAATGAGCTATTTATTGTATTAACTAAGATTTCTCAAAAAAATTAGTGATAATTTTTGTCACAACTTTATGATATTTTTGAATAAATAAATATATATATATATATATATATATATATATATATATATATATATTTTAAAATGTTTATAAGGAAGAGCCTGTAATCAGTTAATGCATTTTTTAGAGAATGTCTGTCTAGTCCAAGTTCAATTTTAAATATTTTAAGGGTAAATTACATCTGGCCCCCTGTAGTTTGGTTTATTTAAGGCTCGCCCCCTCGTTTTTTGCAAACCGATTAAAAAACCCCTACTGTACAAAATAATTGTACAATTTTCCCCCTCATGCCGGAATCGGCATTTTTTCCGGTGACAAGGCCCGGGAAAAGACTAAAATGCCCTTATATTAAAAACAAAACAAAAACTAAAAAATCAATTCCTCTCTCTCTCCTCTCTCTCCTCTCCTCCCTCCCTCCTCTTCATCCTTCTTCTCCCTCTTGCTTTCGTCTTCTCCGTTGTCATTTCCGGACGAAGAAATCACAAAATCCAATTTATATTCCAACGACAAACCCCAATTTACTTCCCTTCTCTTCTTCTTCTCCGGCTTCACTCTCCAGGAGCCTTAGTTTTTTTTAATTACCGAAGATGAAAATAAAGTGCAAAGAATTACAAGCATCGCAATCGAGCGTACACAACAATAGAAACCAGCACCAAAATGAATAAGCCATAGCAATAGAAAGTAGCCTCTGGTTGTTGAGGTGCCAATGACATAATTTCCCGAGAAAGCAGCCTTCCAGCCCCGACGAAGCTAGCCGAGCTCAAAGATTGGCGAAGCTGCTCGATGGGAGCTTCAACGACATTATGGTTTTTATTCCAGAATCTTTCGAAAGAGGACAAAGACAATTACCCATTACCAATTACCAATTTTTGATTACCAATTCCCCCTCACCCAATTTCCAACACACGCTCAACAATTAATTTGTTCAATGGCAAGTATTTGTTCCGACTTGAGTAGAAGCGGTCGACAAAGAGGTTGAGGTTATGAAGCACGTGGTGCTTGAGGAATGGGTGTCTCGTTGAGCATCCCCAGCAATCCCCCCCTCTCCGAGCTCACCGCTGTTGCCATGTCCGCCGTTCTCCCCTAGGTTTTCAATCGATAGTTGGAGAGAGGGGATCGATGTAATCGTAGAATTGGGAGTTAGGGTTTTGGCTTTTCAATGTAAATTTTAATTCGATTGGGTTAGAGAGAGAGGATGAATTAAAGATTTGTTGTTGTAATTTTTTTTCGGGTCGTTGAAGAAGAGGAGGCAGGGAACTAGAAGGAGGAGAGAGAGTGAGAGGAAGAGGAGAGATAAGAATTGGTTTTTTAGTTTTTGTTTTATTTTTTTAATATAAGGGTATTTTAGTCATTTTTGTGCCTCCTCATCAGAAAAAATGCCGATTCCGGTGAGAGGGGGGAAATTGTACAATTAGTTTGAACAGTATGGGTTTTTTAATCGGTTTGCAAAAAACAAGGGGGCGAGCCTTAAATAAGCCAAAATACAGGGGGCCAGATGTAATTTACCCATATTTTAAATATTTCAAAGTTAAAAATTTGCAAATTTCTTTTTTGTGGGATATAATTTACTAATTCAGACTGAAATACCCCACGGTAGCCAACTTGAAATTTTCTGTATTTTCAAGCACGAATTATTTAGAATCTGTCCTAAGCGAGCACATTCTTTGCCCCTCTTGTTTTTCTGGGTTGCCGGGCTCCTCCTTTTCGCCGATTTTATGCTTGGAAGTGAGCACATTCTTCGCGGAGATGGCCTTCATCTACAATGGTGGAAGAGATTTTCCCGGTGTAGCTTCCCGTCGAAGTTGATCTTGACATATCAAAAGTCTCGGAATCCGTTTTAGGCATGCAATGTTGATCATTTGCTGGCTTGGAAAAAGCTTGATAGTGTTGGAATCATTGAGATGTTTAGCTATCGTATCATTCACCATCATCTGGAGATTAAACAACCTCTTCCTCAAGTGCACTTTATTGGCGGCTGAAGACTTCTGATACATCTCGAACAAAATCTTCAACATCTCGTCGGTGCTCTTCACTTTCACCATTTGCAACGTGACGTAGGACGTCGCGTGCATGAAACTTGCATGGCAAAAGCAACACGTGATCATGAAGAATGCCCTTAATCTGTTTCATTTAATTTCGCAAAGTCCTTTTGAATTCGTGTAATAAGATCATATTTAAGTGTGTGTAGTGGGAATTCGAATAAGGCAGCAGCTGAATGCCAATTAATACGAGGTTTAAGTGAAGGTAACGGCTCTGATTTGGAAAGGGAATTGTTCACCCTTAAATCTAGCCTTTATTTCCGCCTCCCTTTAAATATGAAATCGTATGTAATCTAAAAAAATCTGGAAATGAATTAAAACTTGAGAAGTTATCTCAGAATTATCCAAGTGTAATTGTAAGCATGGATTTGCTTTGTTCATGCATGGACTTGCATAATTGATGCGTGGATTCGCATTGTGTACGTGGACTCGTACATTAGTTATCAAATCTCCCTTGCTGGACCTATCTTTTATTTTTGTATCTAATCTAGTTCGTTCCTATCATTTATTTTCAATCCAAACATCCAAGATACACCCTCACATTCTGGATTTCGTACCTAATTCAACTTGTGTTGCTTTGATCATTTGAACCCATTACTATAATTGTGTTTGTTTAATCAAACTGATCCAAGTCACATTCCGCTGCCTACGTCAAGTGGTATCAGAGGCTGAGATCATCTTGATTTCCATATCAAGAGGAGAGGGAGAGTTCGTGTTCATTACAACCCGTGAGTTTGAGAGACCTATACACTAAACCGTGCAACAGGATTTTGTGATCATTGATCCGAATCTCTTATTTCCTTCCTAGCACCACCAAAATCTGATCTGAGTCATGGTGGTTCCTGATGTGAACCGAAGGTTTTCAAATCTTGAAAACAACTTGAAGTCCATTCTTAAACGATTGGATAAGCTTACACCCCGATCTGATGTCCGTGTGAATTCTGAAGGGAAGAACGGAGCAGATCCAGATGATATGTTCTTCTCAAGAAGAGGAGAACGTAATTCAAAGGTTCATGGACGTGGAGTTTGTGTTGAAGACGTTCATGAAGAAGGCCTACGAGTTCATAAATGTACCAAAGAGAAGAACCAACAAGAACGTGCCTATGATCGTGATGAATGGAAGCGAGACCAATTCAGAAGTATAGATCGTTCGTTCAAGCATCATGTTGACACATTCTATGGAAACATGGATGAAGAATTCCTCAAGTGGCTTGATTCGGTTGAAGATTATTTCAAGTACAACAATCTGACCGAGGAGCAAAAGGTAAGTTTCGTGGCTTACAAGTTTTATTCCAGGATGGCTGCATGGTGGCATAGGGAGAAAGGAATGAAATGCATTCGTGATTGGTCGTCCATGAGACGAGCTTTGAAGAAGAAGTTTCTTACCATGAGTTACAAGCAAACCCTAGATGCACAATTTCTGAAGTGTGTGCAAGGAGATAAATCTGTGAAAGAATACATGGAGGAGTTCATGCATTTGGCTTCAAGGAATGACGTGGAAGACAAGACAGATTACATGATTATATGCTTTATTGGAGGTTTGCAATCTAAAGTGAAATAATAAATGAAGTCTGATCTATTTCTACATTTTCATGATGTTTGTGCTAAGGCACGCATGATAGAGAAAGTTTTGAAAAGGAAACGTGCATCATATCTATATTCTGAATCAAAAGGGACTCCTAATTTAGGCAAGATTCGGGAAAAGAAGGTTGTCATACCAACCGATCCAAAGATAACAACCAAGCCAAGAATTGTTTCTGGAATTTCAAACAGAAAAGAAAAGGAGTTCAAGATCAAATCAAACTCTGATTTGCGTTGTTACAAGTGCAATGAACTTGGACACATCGCCAAGGATTGCCCTAAGAAGAAGATCAATCAATTGGTTGATCCAAAATATGAAGAAGAGAATTTTGAAGCTACAATTATTTGTGCACCCGTTGAAGATGAATCTGACAAAGATCAAGAAGAAAATTCGGATGATTCTAAAGTCTGTAACGTGATGCACAAGGCAGATTTTATTGCCATGGAAAAGAAAGATTCACAAGTTGATGCTGAAGGGCCGTGTGACATGCCATACAAGTCGTCTCCAATTGCCGTGGTCCAAGAAGAAGTGCAACACAAAAACTTGAATGCTACGTATGGCTTTGTTAAAAACAAAGTTCATGATGTGATTATTGCACGTGAGGGACAAGAAGACTTTGGCAACATGCAATCCATTGAGAGGTTTGGATTAAAACCTGAAGCAAATCCTGAATCCTATTCGTTAGGACTAGTTCATTCCGAATAAGGCCATAAAGAGTACAAGGTCAATATGTACGAAGAAAATGCTACTGCCTTTGAATGCTTGAAGAAGATGTACGAAGTCGACATAGACTTTGGTGACTTGTGGATATTGTGCAAATCTGGACCAACCGAGAACACTTTCTATTTGCATGATGGACTACGTATAAAGGGTAATCACCTTTCTTAATCTGAAGTTCACTACAAAGAGGACTAGAGGTAACATGGTTGTCATGGTTTGTTTCCGAATGATGATTTCAAAGTACTTGTTTCGTTGGAAGGGAAGAAACCAAACATCGCCACCATTTTCAAGTGTTAGCAAAAGAATTTTGGCGATGTTCTTACAAGCTGTGCACGTGATGCTTACCATACTAAGCTCCGGATGAGCTTATTTTTTTTTCAAGAAGAGGAAGATGACGTAGGACGTCGCGTGCATGAAACTTGCATGGCAAAAGTAACACGTGATCATGAAGAATGCCCTTAATCTGTTTCATTTAATTTCGGAAAGTCCTTTTGAATTCGTGTAATAAGATCACATTTAAGTGTGTGTAGTGGGAATTCGAATAAGGCAGCAGCTGAATGCCAATTAATGCGAGGTTTAAGTGAAGGTAACGGCTCTGATTTGGAAAGGGAATTGTTCACCCTTAAATCTAGCCTTTATTTCTGCCTCCCTTTAAATATGAAATCGTATGTAATCTAAAAAAAATCTGGAAATGAATTAAAACTTGAGAAGTTATCTCAGAATTACCCAAGTGTAATTGTAAGCATGGATTTGCTTTGTTTATGCATGGACTTACATAATTGATGCGTGGATTCGCATTGTGTACGTGGACTCGTACATTAGTTATCAAATCTCCCTTGCTGGACCTATCTTTTTTTTTGTATCTAATCTAGTTCGTTCCTATCATTTATTTTCAATCCAATCATCTAAGATACACCCTCACATTCTGGATTTCGTACCTAATTCAACTTGTGTTGCTTTGATCATTCAAACCCATTACTATAATTGTGTTCATTTAATCAAACTGATCCAAGTCACATTCCACTACCTACGTGACAACGCCACGCTCTTAGACAATGACAAGTGTTACACGTTCAACGCCTTCTGGTCTAGGAGATTTGACTCCTCTTCCTTCGCATTGTCCGGCTTCTGCTCACCAAGAAGAAGATGCAAATCCTTGCTATATAAGTAGTCTTTTATTTGCATTCGTAATCAACACTATCGAATTTCCCTATAGGCAACCTCGTATTATCCATGGTGCTTTCTCCCAACAAAAATGTAACTCGGGCTTTGATACCACTGTGTCCTCCACTTGTCATGCTCCGTCTTCTTGTCTCTCTTGACTTGTCTTTGTTTTGAGCATTCCTGAGCAGTGTATCAACCTAGAATCATCCCAAAATAGCTTGGTCAGTAAAAAGAAAACAAAGATCAAGCTCTTATGGTGTTGACGAGAGGGAGAACAAGAGAGTGCCAAAAAGTAGGCTACTTTCTCATTGATTTTGTAGGGTTACAATCCTATCATTTATACAGCTGAAAAAAAGGAATCTAAAATATGGACATTCTTATCTACAAATTTACTACTGGACAAATGAATAAAAAAAATATGTACGAATGCTGATATGGCGGTATCATCCTTAGGATCAGCTCACCCAATCATTTGTGATGTAGATGTAATTATAGCTCATCTTCCTTGTGCTTCGAGTTAGAGAAAGGTTGGAATTCTTTTCTTTCTTCATGGGCTTCCCTAGCTTGGGCTTATATTTATATTTTGGGCCCATAATTTCTTTACTATAGAAGAGACCAAAAATCTATCATTCTTCAACTTTTCTTCTCCTCGCTTCAGACTCAAGACCTTTTCTTTATCTTTGATTTCTGGAAGTTCATCAAGATCAACAGGTTTCAATAGTCACCCACAAGCTAGACTCGTAATGCTAAAGAGACTGAGCTTGGAGAGAAACTCGTAAAATAAAGTATGGGCTAGTGGCTTGGTCAAAATGTCTGCCACTTGAAGTCAAGCTGATACATGAAATAGATAAATCAAGCAGCTGGTTATCTTCTCTCAGACCAGATGATAGTCCAACTCAATATGTTTTGTCCACTCATGAAACACTGAGTTTTTAGCTATATGAATCGCTAACTTGTTGTTGCAATAGAGAGAATCTGGAAGATGATGCTCAATTCCAAGGTCATCGAGTATATATGTGAGCCATTGAATCTCACAACTGAGTGACGCAAATGCTCTATATTTTGCTTTAGAGGAACTTCTAGATACAATTGGTTGCTTCTTGGATTTTCAATAGATAAAAGAATTATCAAGAAACACACAATACTCGATAGTGGATCGACCAGTGTCTTTGCATCGTCCCCAGCTTATATTAGAGAACCCACACAACTTTAACTCTGATGATGCTGGAAAGAAGAGTCCCAAGCCTGGATGCCTCTTCAGATATCACAGAACATGATGTAAAGCTTTGTTGTGACCAACCAATAGATTCGTTCAGAATTGACTGAGCTGAAAGACAATGTAACACAAGTCTAGTCAAGTGTTAGTCAAATAAAATAGCTTACCAATGAGTTGCTGATACTTTGTAGGATCTATCACAGTAAGATAATCCATCTGATCTTCAAGCTATAAGTTATGAATCATAGGAGTACGCATTGTCTTGCAATTTTGGAAGTCTGCGTCCTGTAAGATCTCGACTGCATACTTCCTCTAACATATGTGAATCCTTGCCACCTCAATTATGAGAAAAAACTTAAGTTGACTGAGGTCTTTGATCTTCAATTTGTCAAGAAGAAATCTCTTCACCTGATGTATATGATTTATGCCATCTCCTGCCAGTATGATGTCATTGATATAGACAAGAAGGCAAGTCATATGAGTCATTATCTTGAAAACAATTATGGAGTGATCAGAATTGGCTTAGTAAAAGCCAAATTGCATTAGTAGGGACATTAGCTTCTTGAACTACTATCGACTTGCTTGCTTGAGACCATACAAAGATTTGTTCAGCTTGCGTACTTGATTTGGACTAGTTGACAAGCCTTGTGGAAGATCCATGTAAACCTCTTCATATAATTCCTCATGGAGGAAGGCACTGTTGATAGATGGATCAGGATCATAGATTTTGGATGTTGGTAAAGTGGTTTGAAATGAAATATATTTTTATAAAATACTACATCTCGAGAAATAAACATGTTGTAAGAATCTAAATCATAGACTTTGTAACCTTTGACTCCTTTTGCATAACCTAAGAAGACACACTTAAGTGCTCTGTGATTGAATTTGTTGCTGTATGGTAAGACAGCTACATAGCATGGACAACCAAAGATTCTAAGGTGAAACACTACAAGTGGCTTGTTATGGAGTATCTTTTATGAAGTTTTGTGTGCAAGTATAGTTGAATGGGTCAGATTGATGAAATGCACATCGTGTAAAATGCAAGTACTCTAGAAATGAATAGGTAAGTATGCTTGAAATATGATTGCTCTTGCCACATTCAAGATGCGATGATGCTTCCTTTCCATTCTCCCATTTTGTTGGGGAGTGTAAAAGTATGTCGTTTCATGTAGAATACCTTTTGAAGCAAAGAAGGCATGCATTATGAATTCAGTTCCTTGATCAGATCAGATTCGTTTAATCTTAGCTACAAATTGTGTTATAACCATGTGTGCAAAATTCTTCAAACTAGTTTGAACATAGGCTTTAGATTTGAGAAGGTATGTCCAAGTGGCATGTGAATGGTCATCCACTATGGTCAAGAAGTAACAGAAACCGTTATATGAAGTAGTGGACTATGAACCCCAAACATCAACATGAATTAGGTTGAAACATTTTAGAGTTATGCTAGTGCTTAATGGAAAAGATAATCTCTTGAATTTTGCATGATGATAGCTGTCACATGGATGTCTAGAGTCTAGACAAATAGCAGGACAAAGCTGCTTTAAAATATGAAGTTTAGAGCTAGGAAGATGTCTTAATCTACTGTGCCAAATATCAAGATCGTGCGAGATGTAGTTGGAAGTAGCAGCTGTAGCATCAGTAAGGTAAGTTGGTTGTGGGTTGGTTTGGAGAAAATAAAGTCCTTTTGTCTCTCAGCAATTCCAATCTTCCTCTGTGAAACTAAGTCATGTATAGTATAACATGAAGAAGAGAAAGTGAGTGCTACAGGCAAGTCATTTGCCAGCTGATTTATGGAGATCAGATTAAAGGAAAAGTCAGGGACAAGCAAAATATTGAACAACATGAGCTCCTTTATGATTCGCACAGTCCTGATATGCGATGCTACAACCTTAGATCCATTTGGAAGTGTTATGTCTTCATTCCATACTTCCTTATAGCTAATAAACCATTTGAAATTATAACAAATGTGTATGGTGTATGGAGGCTCCAAATTCTAAGAACCAGCAATCAGAATCAAGGTGCAAGTAGTTATGGTTCTGCATATTGCAGATGGAATGCATACCTACTATAGTGTGCTTAAGATCACTCTGGACAACTGGACCAGCAACAAAACCAGAAACTATGGAAGGATTAGATGCTGCAAATGTCTGCTTCATCATTGTCATGAATCCTTGGACTTGTTCGGTACTGAAGCCAAATTGACCTCTTGGTTCTTCAACAATTTCTGCTATAGTTGTCAAAGCTGCTACCTGGTTGTATCTTGGCTTAGGTTTGGAACCAGGTGAAAACCTATGTAACCTAAAGCACTTATCAACCGTGTGACCTTTCTTGTGATAGTGTGGTCAAAATGGCCTCTTGGAGGGAAACGTTTGTTCCCAGAACCTGCAACTAAAATCGCAGTCCCTTTTACACCTTTTACAACTATAAAAACTTTGAATATTTGTCTCTCGTGTTGACTAATAAGATACATCACACAACTCATAGATGGCAATGGACCTAACATTAAAATCTGAGGTAAATTACATCTAGCACCCTCTAGTTTGGTATATTTAACATTTGCCCCCTGTATTCCGAAAATAGATTAAAACCCCCTTAGTTATGAGATATTATACGATTTCCATCTTCATGCCAAAACTAGAGTATTTCTCCAGTGAGGAGGTACGGAAAATGACAATTATATCCCCTTTTAATTTTTAACCCTTTTAACAGTTTAACTCGTTTAACTTTCTAAAAAACAAAAGTAAAAATTTTAAAATTTCTATTCCTCCCCCTCTCTCACAAACCCACTGTTAGGAGCCCTAATTGTACCTTCTCTGTTGTGCCTCCCCTCCCCTCACTGTGCTTCTGCTTCCTCTTTGTCACAAATAGTCGCCTGAGGTTACTCTTGGTTTAAAGATACCCTAGTTTCTGGATTTATGGGTTTGTGGAGCATGAGGGCAAGAGGGTTTCGTTGAAACTGGTCTGCGAAGGTGAGTTCAAATTTTACTATAATGTTGATCTTGACCACTATTAATTTGCCAATCTTGTTGAAAATGTTTTCAAAGCCTTCCTAATAGAGAGTGTTGTGAGCCGTTATAAATCGAAAGGGGGTTAAAGATCAACAATGATGAAGACATAATGTTCTTGTTTGAAATATATACGGATTAAGATGTGGTTAAGATTTTTATTGAACCTGATGAAAGAGGAAAACCCCTTATGACTGTGAGCCCGAAGGGAAAAGTTCTCCAACATCATCAGCCAGCCCAAAAAAAAGTCTACTTTTCTCAAAATTTGTGGAGGTAAAAGGTCAAGGTATTAGGCTGATATGGAGGAGGCTACTTTATATGATATTATTGATTTGACTAGGGAGGAGGAGTTTATGGAGGAGACTGGTATGGATGAGGATGCTATTGTAGAGGAGACTGGTATAGAAGAGGAGGTTGGTATAAAGGAGGAGGTTGGTATGGAGGATGAGGCTACTATAGAGGAGGAGTTTGTTGTGGAGGACTAGGATGATGTGGAAGAGGAGGTTGATGCGGAGGAGGAGGTTGTAGTGGAGGAAGAGGTTGCTATGGAGGGTTTGGAAGAGGATGATGACAGTGATGATAGCAGCTTCCACTTATCAGATTTTACTGAAAGTATTGATAGCAGCTTCCATCTATCAAATTTTGATGTGTTGATGATTAAGTATCTAAAGTAGTTGGTGAAACTTTTGGCTTTCAAGATATGGACCCAGATGATCAGAATCCATATCTTGAAGAGACAAATAGTAATGAGGAGATACCACTTGATCAAAAAGTGCATAGGAGAGCAAAGAAAAAGCTGAAGATTGATGTAGTTCATGATTATGATGGTGTACCATATAGAGGTATGATAGATGATGACTTTGTTTTCTTTGTGAAGATGGTTTTCAAAGATGTAGAGGGATTTAGGACTACACTAAAGAGCTATATAGTGAGGAATGGTTATCCAGTTGAGTTAATCAAGAATGAACCTATAAGGATAACATCAATTTTCAAAGGAGAGTATCCCTGGAGAATCTACGCATCAAGGTTGAGTGGTCAGAAGAATTTTTTGGTGAAGACTCTCCAAGATGAGCACACTTGTCTGCATGTGTCAAATGACCGTTTAGTAAATCCTAAATAGATTGCAGGTTAGATTTAAGATTTGTTAAGAGCAAATTCTAATTTGGATAATAAAATAATTCGAGCTTTGTTAAAGTCTTAGGATGTGGATCTCAAAAGCTAAAAATTGTGGAGAGCAAAAAAAACTTGCACGTAAGCATACTCAAGATGACCATATAGAGGGGTATAGAAAACTTCAGAAATATTGTGAAATATTGCTGAGCTTTAACCCAGATTCAGTGATCAAATTACAAGAACACCCACAATGTAATTTAGTAATGATTCTAATTGCATGGATAATTGTTGAAAAAGAAAACAGTGTCAATTGGTTATGGTTCATGGAGCTGTTATCTGATTGTGTAGGTGCATATTCGAGTGGAAAAGTGCTTACATTCATGAGTGATGGCCAAAAGAAATAGGTTATTTACCTTGTTAGTTGTGTATTGTAGCCTCTAGCTGTAATTGCAACCACTTTTGTAGTGACTTGCAGGGCCTTAGAGATCAAATTAAAGCTGTCTTCCCAAATGCAAGACATATGAGATGTTGTAAGCACATAATAGCCAACCCAAAAGACACCTTCAGAGGTGTATATGTGACTAGCTTCTTCTGGACAATGGCTTATGCAACAACCATGGCTAAATTTAATAAGATGATGGCACTCTTGAAATTGGAACAAGTTCCAGGAAAGATGATAAATGGCCAACTGATAACTCCAGCAACTTGGCTTTAAAGGATCCCTCTTAAAAAGTAGTCATGGTATGCCTTTGATGACTATGTCAAGTCAATGGATGTTACAAATAACATTGTTAAATCTTTTAGTAAGTGGATTTTGGATTTGAGAGAAGTCCTAATTGTTGAGCTACTTGACAAATTAAGGTAATAAGTGATAAATAGGCAACATGAGTGGTAAGATTTTTCCAGCAAGGAACTTAGAGTTTGAGGTTGAAACTGAAGATAGAAGATTCACTATTAAGCTTGAAAGTGGTACTTGTTTCTGTAATGTGTGGCAGATTAGCAGAGTACCATATTTACATGTTGTAGCTTGTGTGACTAATCTAGAAAGAGACCCTTATGATTATGTCCTTGAGTACTTCACGATTGAGATGTGGAAAAGGATATATCAGTAGTGTGTCCATCCACTTCCAGAAGTAGATCTTGAACTCGATGAAGGCTATGATTTCTATCTACCTCCTTCGCTGACTTGAAAAGCTAGTAGACCTAAAAAATTCAGGACCAGACAAGAAACAGAGCGTCTTCTATCATCTAGGTCCAACACGGTCAAATGTGCTACATGTGGAGACCTAGGTTATAATAAAGGCTCTTGCAAAGGTTGACCTACTAATGGCAAAGGAAAAAGGACTCTCGTATGTACTTTTTCATATGTTTGTAGCTTTATTTATTTCACTTTTACATATTTAAATGCACAAGTATTGCCTTTTGAAGCAACAAAGTGGCCGACAACAAGCACATGTGCCCTAAGTTGCCCTTTCATATGCGACCCCATCAACACATGTGCTGTAATAGGTTGGGACTTGTTTGATGCATATTACAACTATTTTTGTTCACATATTATAGCTTTTGTCAGACTAAATTAGGTTTTTACATTTTTTTATAGCAATTTGTTAGACATGCTTATATGTCCTCACAAACGAGGGCATGAGCATGGAGAATCAAGTATAGCTTCAAGAGAAAAGGCTGCAAAATTTATTCCTCAAAGAGGAAGAGCTACTAGATTTGTTCTAAGAGGAAGAGGGATAGCCATTGGATCTGTTTGAAGAGGAAAAGGGACAGCTACTAGATCTGTTGAGAGAGGAAGAGCTTCTGGATCAAATGTTATAAGAGATAGAGGTTCACAACCAATAGGACCAACTTCAAGAAGAAGAGGAAGACAGTTGGGCACCCTTCATTAACATCCGGAAGTCAAGCTAGTTCTTCTAGAACTAGATGAAGCTTGTTGTTTGATTAGCATTTGGACTGTAAGTTAGATGTTAGTCGAAGTAGTATTTTGGTCAAGCTAAGCTGTAGCATTTTGTTAGCTGAAATATTCAGCTTTGTTGACTGTTTGTTATGACTATGGTACATTTGTGTTCACTGCAACTGATGGATGGTATTATGAACTTCAACTTCCTTATGAACTTCAACTGATGCATTTTGTTATGACTATGTCTTCAAGAACACTGAAACTCATGATTTAACCAAAAACTTGTACTAGATAGACTTCATTACATAATAGACTTCAGTACACTTCATAGAAGTA
Source organism: Hypericum perforatum (assembly GCA_012979155.1). Taxonomy (NCBI): domain Eukaryota; kingdom Viridiplantae; phylum Streptophyta; class Magnoliopsida; order Malpighiales; family Hypericaceae; genus Hypericum; species Hypericum perforatum. The sequence continues at coordinate 47,496 of SOPF01028822.1, read as the reverse complement.
AATTGTTACAGATTATCTATCTAATCAAAAGAATAGCATAAATGACAACATTATACAAAATCAAGAAAAACACTAATTTCCTCAAAGACATTAATGAACTATTCATCTTTGGTAACATCATCAGCATAATCTTCGTATCTTCAAATTCTTCTTCATTGAACCTAAACACTAGATTTGGAGGATGATGACGGCTAGAAATCTTCCATGAATAACACCAACCCACCCAGCGACAACTATTCTTTGCACAATTATAGTATAGATTGCCCCTATTTTTGTCGTTCTTGGCAATCTTGACTAAAGTACGAACTTCACACTTACACTCGATATTGTTCTACATCAATCCATCATCGATCTCATATGTAATATTAGAAGGCGACATGCCCTAATTACTTACTACAACATATCGTTGATCAAATTAAACCTTCAAAACCCCACAGCAGGGAGTAGCTTCCTGACTTACCATCCAAACAGAGAGTAGCTCTATGACCTACCTTCCAAACAGGAGTAGCTCCCTGACCTACCTTCCAAACTTGCAAAAACCCAAATTAGTTCTTCGACTCTGAACCCTAACCTAAAGTAGCTACTTCAACCCAGTTCTCGAAACCCAAACCAAACTAGCTACTTCAACCTAACTCTCGAATTCCAAAGCAGCTCCTTAAACCTAGCTCCTTAAACACGAAGCAGCTTCTTCGACCTAGCTCCCGAAACCCTAACTTGAACCCAAAAAACTTGTTAAATTGGTGAAGGGGATGTGTTTTGTTACTATATAATTGAGTTAAATTGTTAAAAGGGTTAAAGATGAAAAGGGGTTAATTGTCATTTCTCGTGCCTCTTCGCTGGAGAAATGCATCGGTTCTGGCATAAGGGGGAGATCATATAATTTCTTCAAACTAAGGAAGATTTTCAATCTATTTGCTGAATACAGAGGGGCGAGTATTAAATATATCAAATTAGAGGGTGCCAGATATAATTTACCCTAAATCCGAGTTCTAACATACTCAAAATTATCATTCAAACCAGTAAGGAAGCCTATTATATAATCCTGATCTACATGTTTAGCTACAAACAAGGTTGCAAAGTAAGGATCTTTAGCATCTGGTACACATTCACATATTGGAATAGGCCTAAATTGTAGCAACTGATCCCAAAGAGACTTGTACTTGGAAAAATATTCATTAACAGTGAGTATACCTTGAGAGAAGTTGGAGATTTTCTTCTTAAGTCCAGCAATCTTCACGGAGTCTACCTTACCGAAATGTTCTTTGAGGTGCTCCCACAACTCCCCTACAGACAGGAATCAAAGAAGGCTTTCGACGAGGTCAGGCTCAACTGATCTGATCAACTATCGCATCACGAGTGTATTATATCTTTTCCAATAAGGGAAAAGTGGATCCTTCTTCACAGGAACAAGAACAGAATGAACAACAAAGCACATCTTATTCTTTGATTCAGAGATTGAATCAAGGCTCGAACCCATGAGTGATAGTTCTTGTCATTCAAAAGAGGAGTAACTAGAATCTCAGTTGGGCTCTCTCCTGGATGCACATAGATGGGGTTTGAAAACTTACCTCCCGGCACACAAAGAGGGTGATTAGAGTGGTCTTTAATGTTGTGAAATACCTCCAACCACCATCGCAATATAGTTTTATGAAGTAGGGTTGTCAATCCCACGAGGATTAAGCGAATGCCTTACTCGGCTTACTATGTTTTAGGAACTTGATTTGGATTGAATGGTTTGGTTTTGGTAACTAACACACTAACAAGCACAAAATAACAACTCAAGAACAACAACAACACAAAATTAAAGAAAAGCAAATTAAACAAAAATGATATGATACCAAAGATCACTTAAATTAGCTAAATGGTTTGTGGGTATTTTTAAGTTCGTGTCATGGTCCGAGTGTTTCAAGGCAACTAATCTATGCTCTCGCACTAAATTAGTCTAAGCTAATACTTAGCTAGGACCAAGTGAACTCGACGTGCCCTTGCAATCATCAAGACACAACATCCTAGCTAAACATCAACTATAAGTATCACCCTTTAGGACAACCAATTACCAAGAAAATCCTCATCTTACAAGGCAACAGATCAACTAATCAATTTTTCGATCTAATCTTTCTCATCTCGAAGATCAAGACTCGATTATTTTCATAGTTCTAGGCGGCTAATCTAGACTAAGCATTAAGTTTTTAACAAGAATAAGAACCTTATCATTTTCACCCATTTTAAACCATTAGAAAACTTAAGGTTTCAAGGCATTACACCACCAAGACAACTACTCACACATATTTACAAGAAATATTAACACAAACATATATATTTTACAAGTACAAAGCATAGAAAAGTAAAGAGTTTAAAGGAGTTAGGAAGGTTACAATTCCAAGCCTAAGCTTGGTTTTTACCTTGGCTCCTCCTCCTTCTTTCTCCTTCTTTTCCTTGCTTTCTCATGCATCTCCTCCTCTATTTTGCTCATGGCCAAGTTTTTGTCTAAGTGTTAGTGGGTATGAGAATGAGAGAGTGGGAGAGTGTCTCCGTGAATCTACCTAAATGACTTAGAAGTCATTTAATCCTAATTATTACAAACCAATAGTAAAATGCATAAGTTAATTAATTCTTTTCACAAATAATCTAACTACTCTCCATAAATGTTTTTGGCTTTAGGACTTAATGTGCAAGAAGTTAAGTTTGGCAAGATGGCATGAAGACTTGGCAAGAAGAAGTTAAATGAATGAGTGGCCCTTGTTTCCTTAAAGTCTCGGCAATATCCATCAAATGGACAAGGGTTGGCGCCCTCCATACACTTGGAGTCCTCTATCATGGCAAGATTGGCACCCTCCATGAAGTTGGCGCACTCCATCCACTATTTTGGCCAAGGATTGGCGCCCTCCACCTTCTTGGAGCCCTCCATCCTTAGCTACGTTCCAAAAGATTGGCGCACGCCATGTTTTTGGCGCCCTCCATGTAGATTGTAGCTACGGATGTCTTCTTTCCAATGCCGCTGACGGAGCCTCAATCCAACTTTTTATGAGGAAGTTATGAATTTTCTCGTGCAAGAGGTCTGGCCTGGCGAACTACATGGTTAGCCTCGGAAATAATTGGTTCATTTAGTTTGTCAATGCCATTTTGCTTGCAACCTTGTGATCTTGATCGTGCATCATTAAATCATCGTCCATGAAGCTCCTAAACATAAATAAAACATAAGAAAAACGAACGAACACGATAAAAGATCATAATGTACATTTACGAGATATATACAAAAAAACACACTAAAACAATTAATTACAAAGCTAAAACTACACTAAAATAATGTACACGAATAATGAGTGTTTTTGACACTCATCACACCCCACACTTGAATCTTTGCTTGTCCCCAAGGAAAACTCAAATGCAGACACAAACAAAATAAAAAAAACAAACATAAATCACGATAAAAGAAAAACACAAAAAGGCCAAGACTCGGCATGAAAAATTCGTTACTTGACTCCCCTCAAAAACATCAGCTTAGGTCAAAAGACTATCCCTACATAGCTAGTTCATTAACTTAATCACAAAAAAAATGAATCGATAGATGCCTCTAACACTTAGTTGTTTAAGCTAATATTAACACTATGTAAAAGACACTAGAACGTTAACCTCTCAATGATTAGAAATTTATGTCACTCATTTAATAAGTGGGGTCAACTTCTTATCACACGCATACTTAGCCAATATCTTTCGAGCATCCTACATCCTACTCAGCAATGTCTAAAGTCGTATGGTTGTTAATGATCAGGGGGTCTTTATATCGGGTTGTAATGGGGCTTAAGGTAAAGGTGAGGTAAGAATTTGGATAGTGGTTAAACCACCCAATCCGAGGACGTTACAAAAGCAACTATCACTCGTCTAATCTAGACACCCTCACTTAAAATAATAAAGCTCTCACCCACTTTCCCTACAATCTTTGACTCTGAAGCTCGAGGTTATGCCAAGAATTCATGCTTTATTTTACAACTTTCTTTTTTGCACTTTTTCTTTGTTTTCTCTTTTCTCTTTTGTTTTCTTGATTTTTCCTTTTTTTTATTTTTCATATATATATTTTTTTACACACTTATTCACAAACTTTAAATAACTAAACTTTACAAACTTAACATGTCTTAGGCATAAACTCGGCTTCTACACTTGGCCACTCAATTTTCTAAAATTTCCACAACTTAAACCGTATCCATGAAGCTACCAACTAAACCCATACAATTCATCCTATTATCCTCAGATATGATGGTCAAAGGTAAGGAAGAACGATAATTTAGGCTAAAAGTTGGTTACCTAGTCTATCATCAAGAAAAGGCTAGGCTCAAATTGGTTTAAAGCAATTGGAAATTATAGGATTTTGTCTCGAAAGCTCTAGACTCAAATGTCAAAGAAGTGCCTCCGTCTTCCCACTAACTTCCATACAACTAAGACTATGACAAGTATTAGTAGGATACTTTAATCAACTGACTTAGTATGCACCTCATGAAAAGAATTGAAGACAGATGTCTTGTGAGACTCGGAAATTTAGTTGGTCGACTTGCGTCGTGCCGAAACAATTGCATTGGATATGCGATATTAAGTGTTTGAGTTTGTGAATGAATGTCGTTGGAGTTTGGTTTCAGCAAGTGCAATGCCTTAGAGAAATTTTCGGATTTGTGAAGTGTTGATTGGTTCGGACAGATTTGACCTACTTGCGGTTAAATGGCCGTAACTTTCTCGTCGTGAGTCCGAATCGAGAAATTCCAACGGATTTGGAAACTAGACATCTTAAGGAAAAGATTGGTTAAATTTCATATTGGAAAAAAACTGAAAGAAGGTCGTCATGTAAGCTGCTTGTGCCTGGTCTGCTGGGATTGGACCAAAAGTTCCTTGTCTTCTTGCTAAGATTAAGTTGGTGAAGGGGTTTTCTTTTGATTGGACCTCTTCCACCTCTTCAAATATCTCAGAGAATTCCTTTAAGTGTTAGGAAGCTGAACTCCTTGGCCATTTTACGAAATAACAAAAGGAAAATAGAGAGAGAAGTGAGAAGGTTGAAGGAGAAAGTTGAACTCCTTGGCCATTTTAAGTGTTAGGAAGCTGAACTCCTTGACCTCTTCCACCTCTTCAAATATCTCAGAGAATTCGGTTTAAAATCTCCAAAGTGGGTTGTAGAGGACTTCCTAAGATTTCTTTTGGTATATCATACGTGGGTTTTGGATCAGGGAATTGTCAGGAAAGTGGGTTTGAATCGGATCATTGTTGCTGAGGTGGTCAGCTGAGCGACGTGAGGAAGATTGACTTGGTAAGCATACTTAGACCTCGAGTTGGGCTACGAAATTGTGACATATTGTAGAGGACCTCTTGAGGTTTCCAGAATGGTATCTTATGTGTGTTTTGGTTGAAGGGTTTGGGCTGTATGCCTTGTTGAAGTTCGGAACAGTGGGCTGCATTCAGATTGGCAGTGTTTGAGAAAAAGGCTTGGTAAGTGATTTGTTTGCAAGATTCAGTGGTTATGTGGATTCTGAGTTGTTGAGGACTTGTTGGAGAAGTCTTGCGAAGTGTTGTTTAAGGTGGTTGTGATCGGAGTTTGAGTTATTTGCGTTGTCGTTGAGGATGGAAGTGTTGAACGGTACAAGGTTGTTTCGTTGCTATGAGTTGTTGGCAGCATTTTGATTTCGGAAAGGTTGAGGTTAACCTCATTTTGGTAATTTGGGTTATGAACAGAGTTTCCGCGAGGTGTGCGAGGGAAGGAGAATCGGTTTGGAGATTGAGTGTGGAAGGCATCGGTCGCGATATCGGTGATCGTTGGGTCTTCGTTGAGTAAGCGGATAGACCATGACAACTTTGGTTGTATTTCTTATATGCATGTTACCGATCTTGATTAATGTGCGTCGCATGCATATGTTGTTGATTATGATATGAGGTGTGCATATATAACTTGTTGAGAATATGTGATCGGTGTGTGAGATGTGATGTTTGTGAACAGCCGGCTAGATCGCTAGCTCGAGGCTGAGTTGTGTGATTGATATATCCACGTGAGATGGATTGTGGACCGTTGGGTCATGTGTTTGATTCGAAATGTGTTTTGTGAGAGAAATGAATAGGCTTTCCCATACTAACGGGGGATGTTAGTCTATGAGCTCATAGGTCGGGGATATCGCTAGTTTATGCAAGTAAGCTAGTTTTTGTGTTTGTGTGGATGGAGATTCGTTTAGGCCTTATGGATATCCCCTGGCAGTCAAAGGAAGTGGCCTTTCAAAACCTGTTCATCGCTCTAATGTGTGTGTGCGTTGAATTTATCGCTCTATGTGAATGTGGCTCCATATGTTTATATTTGCGTTATCATTAAATTGTGAAGCATATGATCATCATGCATGTCGAATTCAGTTATGTCGAGCATGGTTAAGTTCTGTGGCACGTATATCTCAAACATAACTAATATGTTATGTTTTATCTCTTACTAAGTGTTTCCCGACACTTACTCCCTTACAAAATCTATCTCAGGTTCCGGGGTGCCATAGTCGCGTTTGATTCTGGAGTTCGTGTTTCGAGCCCGACTCTTCCGTTCGAGGGCTACGTTTTTGAGGTCTCTAGTCTAGTGCTATCCTTGTACATCGGTATAGACGCTCCGTAGCGGTTTGTTATGTTTTGTCGTGGATTTTGTCCTTTTGGAGATGTTTTGTACATATGTACGATGATGGTTGTGTACCATCGATGTTATGAAATGACTTCCGCATGTTTGTTTGATATGAATTTTGATGACTTTGAGTGTGATATTCGAGGCTTGCTAGGTTGCACAGTTATGATGTTTGTTGTGTGGTCTAGCGCCAGTCACCGACCTTTGCGCGGGTCGTGACAAAGTTGGTATCAGAGCCTAGGGTTGATTGTGTTTGTCTGGTTTGTCGTGTCGTACCCTACGGAGCATAGGATCTGTCGTGTCGTTGTCTTCCGTTCGTTGTCTTAAATGATGACTTGTTCTATAGGGAGACTATGCCTATGACTCGTAAAGGGGTTGACGCTACGATGAGGGAGCATGGTGAAAGCTCCGAAGGACATCGGGATGGGGCTAATGTTGAGTCTACACCCGTGGTTGAGCAGACCACGACTACTGCGGATGCTACGACAGTTGATCGGGATCAGCCAGCTGGTGGTACTACGACGTGCAGGAAGCGCAGCGGTGATGTGGTTGATCAGGTTATGCTAGCGATGGAGAAATTTATCGCAGCATAGCAAAGTGTGGTAGAGAAGGGTGCTATAGTTTCGAGGGATGATTCGTTGGTGGAATTTCTGAGGTTAGACCCACCCACTTTTTCCGGTGTTCGTGATGATCTGAAGGTATTTATCGATGAAATGGAAAAGAGGTGGAAGATCTTGAATTGCGACAACAAGAGGATGGTAGAGCTTGCAGCGTTTAAGTTGATAGGTGAGGCGGGGGATTGGTTCTAGACTATGGAATCAACTGGATGGACTTGGAAGAAGTTCAACGATTCTTTAGTAGATCGCTTCCTACCCGAAAGTCTACAAGATGCTCGTGGGTTTGAATTCGAGAGATTGACAAAGACGCCAGAGATGACAGTAGCGGCGTACGAGCAGAGGTTTGGTTATCTTTCTCGTTACGCTAAGCATCTGATTCCTACGGAGGAGAAGAAGGTAAAGCGGTTTATTTGTGGGTTAGATGATGCTATGTTCAAAGTCATGTATCCGCGTGGTTTTCAGTCTTATTCGGCGGCCGTGGATTGTGCAAGGACATTGGAAATGCGCGACAATGAGCGACTCTTAGTGCAAAGGCAAGCTAAGGTGCAACGATTCGATCGGCCACCGCAGTATGGTCCGAGCCAGAACTTCGGACAACAATAACAAAGGCCGAGTTTTTTGTTGAATTTCTCGAGAGGTGGCAGAAGATTCAGAAGAGGATTCGGGAGAGGAAATGGTTCTCGTGGTCAGTCAGGAGGTTGAGGCCAATTGGGTAGCCAAGCGCAATCGGAGGGAAATTGTTCACGATGTGGAAGATATCATCCCGGGAGACCATGTTATCGACAATCGGGAGCTTGTTTCGGATGCGGTAAATTTGGGCATCAAGTCAAGGATTGTCAAGTGGTTAAGCCAAGGGAGTACGCGCAGCTTACAAGCTTATCTGGGCAACCACAAGAGCAATATTGGGGATCGGTGAGTCAGAGTCACCAGGGTGAGAATTCCGGTCTTTGAGGAAAGGAACCGATGGAGCAGAGTGACGGTAGACCTGCTCGTGTATATGCACTTACGAGGAAGGATGCTACGGCATCTCGGAATGTGGTTTCAGGTACTCTTCCTATAGGCTTGTCAAGTGCTCGAGTCTTATTCGATTCGGGGTCGACGCACTCGTTTACGTCACCCCAATTTGTGAGGTCTTTTGAAAGTCCTCTTATGTCGTTAGATGTGCTGTTAGATGTTTGCCCTCCTTCGGGTCATGTCATTCACGTGTATTTAGTACTTACATCATGTGTGATTGTTGTGGATGGCCACGAGATGTTGGCCGATTTGCATGTGTTGGACATGGAGGATTTCGATGTGATTTTGGGGATGGATTGACTTTCGTGTTATCACGCAATGGTGGATTGCTTTAGTAAGATTGTGAGATTCAAGCCTGAGGGCGAGTCGAAATTTATGTTTCGGGGCGATGAGATTATGATTCCGCCAAGGCTCATTTCGTGTCTTAAGGCTTCCAGAATGTTACGGAAGGGTTGCATCAGTTATCTGGCTATTGTTAAGGAAGTTGACGTGGAAAAGGTTACCGTGGATGGTATTCTCGTCATGGAAGAATTTGCGGGTATTTTTTCCGGATGAGTTACCGGGTTTGCCTCCGGAGAGGGAGATTGAGTTTTGTATTGAGCTGTTGTTGGGAACACAGCCGATTTTGATACCGCGGTATTGTATGGCACCTGCCGAGTTAAAGGAGTTAAAGATTCAGTTGCGGGATTTGTTGGATAAGGAGTATATTCGGCCGAGTGTTTCGCCATGGGGTGCTCCGGTATTGTTTGTTCGGAAGAAGGATGGGAGTTTGCGACTCTGCATTGATTATCGGCAACTGAATAAGGTAACGATCCACAACCAGTATCCACTTCCACATATTGATGACTTGTTTGATCAGTTGCGTGATGCAAAGTGGTTTTCGAAGATTGACTTAAGGTCAGGGTATCATCAGTTGAGAATTCGAAAGGAAGATGTGACCAAGACAGCGTTCAGGACTCGGTATGGGCATTACGAATTCTTGGTTATGTCGTTTGGTCTTACGAATGCTCCAGCCTACTTTATGGGTTTGATGAATCGGGTGTTTAAGCCATTTTTGGATCAGTTTGTGATAGTCTTCATTGACGATATATTGGTTTATTCGCGGACTGAGGAAGAGCACGAGAGAGATTTGCAGTTGGTTTTGAAGACGTTGTTGGACAACGAGTTGTACGCCAAACTTTCTAAGTGTGAATTTTGGCTACAACGTGTCGCATTCTTAGGACATGTGATTTCGAAGGATGGAGTATCAGTTGATCCGAAAAAGATCGAGGCAGTGGTGAATTGGTCGACTCCTACGAATATTTCGGAGGTACAAAGTTTTCTCGGGTTGGCTGGATATTACCGAAGGTTCGTAAAATCTTTTTCTACCTTGGTCGTTCCGTTGACGCAACTAACGCAGAAGAATGTGAAGTTCGAGTGGACGGAAGATTGTGAGAGAAGCTTTCGGGAATTGAAGTCTTTGTTGACTAATGCTCCGATTTTGGCTTTACCGTCAGCGAGTGGGAAGTATTCAGTTTATTGCGATGCTTCTAGGATTGGCTTGGGATGTGTTTTGATGCAGGATCGGAATGTTATTGCTTATGCTTCTAGACAGTTGAAGAAGCACGAGCACAATTATCCGGTGCACGATTTGGAAATAGGTGCCGTAGTGTTTGCGCTAAAGATTTGGCGACACTACTTATACGGTGAGAAATTTGATATTTTTACCGACCACAAGAGTTTAAAGTATATTTTTGATCAGAGGGATCTGAATATACGACAGAGGAGATGGATGGAGTTTTTGAAGGATTACGACTACACGATCAACTATCATCCGGGCAAAGCTAATGTTGTGGCTGACGCTTTGAGTCAGAAGTCAGCGGGTAGTTTGGCGCATATGTCGGTAATGCGAAGACCTTTGATTTCGAGCATTCACGAGATAGTTGATCAAGGTTTGGAGTTGACGACATTGCTTAACGGAAGTACGGCTATGTTGTTAGGCGAGTTACATCTACAACCGACTTTACGTGGTCGTGTTGTAGAACTTCAGCGAGATGATCCTGAGTTGACGAAGATGATAGAAAAGGTCGAGGAAGGTAAATTGCCGAAATTCTATCTCAGTTCAAATGGTGTTTTGTACTACGGTAATCGGTTGGTCGTACCTGATATCGGAGATGTGAGAAAGGATGTTATGGCTCAGGTGCATGGAACTATTTACAGTATGCATCCGGGTTCTACCTAGATGTATCGCGATATCAAGGGTCAGTTTTGGTGGAGCAGTATGAAGAAGGACATCGGAGATTTTGTTGTGAGATGTTTGGCGTGTCAACAAGTCAAGGTCGAACACCAGCGACTGTCAGGTTTGTTGCAACCGCTGGATATTCCGGAATGGAAGTAGGAGAGAATTACGGTGGATCTTTTGGTTGGTCTTCCAACTTCGCCGCGTGGATTCGATTCAGTTTGGGTTGTCGTGGACAGATTGACGAAGTCAGCGCACTTTCTACCGATCAAAAGTACTTATGATGCTACGAAGTTTGCTCAGTTGTTCATCGACCACATCGTCAGATTGCACGGAGTTCCGATCTTGATAGTTTCCGATCGAGGAACACATTTCACATCTCGGTTTTGGAAGAAATTTCAAGATGCGATGGATACTCGGTTGGATTTGAGCACAGCATTTCATCCGCAGACAGATGGGCAGTCAGAGCGGACGATACAGATTCTCGAGGATATGATGCGGTCGTGTGTGATTGATTTCGGAGGCAGTTGGGAGGTTTATTTACCGCTGATGGAATTCTCGTATAACAACAGTTATCAGAGTAGCATTCAGATGGCACCGTATGAGGCGTTGTATGGCCATAAGTGCAGATCACCAGTGTATTGGGATGATGTTGGCGAGAAACAAAATGTGAGTCTTGAACTTTTGGACGACACAGTCGAGAAGATCAAAGTGATCCGAAAGAGACTTTTGACAGTGCAGAGTAGACAGAAGTCGTATTCCGATAAGAGGAGAAAAGACATTGAGTTCGAAGTGGGTTCGAGTGTTTTCCTCAAGGTCTCTCCGATGAAGGGTGTTATGCGATTCGGGAAGAAGGGTAAGTTGAGTCCAAGGTATGTGGGACCGTTCGAGATCTTGGAGCGGGTTGGTCAAGTAGCATATCGGTTGGCGCTACCACCTACGTTCTCACATATTCATCCGGTATTCCATGTCTCCATGCTTCGGAGATATCTACATGACTCTTCGCATGTTTTGGATCAACCAAGTGTGGAATTTCGTGACGATCTCACCTACGATGAAAAGCCGCTACGAATTTTGGATCGGCAAGTGAGAAAGTTAAGGACTAAGGAATTATCGTTCGTCAAAGTTCTGTGGCAGAATCATTCTCCATTGGAAGCTACTTGGGAGTTGGAGGACGATATGCGAGGAAGGTTTCCGCACCTATTTGAGTAGCAAGTAAGTTCCTTACTTTTCGATGTTTGTCGTAAGTAAATTCGGGGACCGAATTTTTATAAGGAGGGGAGAATTGTGAGACTCAGAAATTTAGTTGGTCAGCTTGCGTCGTGCCGAAACAATTGCATTGGATATGCGATATTAAGTGTTTGAGTTTGTGAATGAATGTCGTTGGAGTTTGGTTTCGGCAAGTGCAATGCCTTAGAGAAATTTTCGGATTTGTGAAGTGTTGCTTGGTTCGGACAGATTTGACCTACTTGCGGTTAAATGGCTGTAACTTTCTCGTCGTGAGTCCAAATTGAGAAATTCCAACAGATTTGGAAACTAGACATCTTAAGGAAAAGATTGGTTAAATTTCATATTGGACAAAAACTGAAAGAAGGTCGTCATGTAAGCTGCTTGTGCCTGGTCTGCTGAGATTGGACCAAAAGTTCCTTGTCTTCTTGCTAAGATTAAGTTGGTGAAGGAGTTTTCTTTTGATTGGACCTCTTCCACCTCTTCAAATATCTCAGAGAATTCCTTTAAGTATTATGAAGCTAAAATCCTTGGCCATTTTACGAAATAACAAAAGGAAAATAGAGAGAGAAGTGAGAAGGTTGAAGGAGAGAGAAGTGAAGCAGCTCGGAAAAGAATTGAACGGTAAGGACATTTCTGTTCAGAATTCGGTTTAAAACCTCCAAAGTGGGTTGTAGAGGACTTCCTAAGATTTCTTTTGGTATATCATATGTGGGTTCTGGATCAGGGAATCGTCGGGAAAGTGGGTTTGAATCTGGTCGTTGTTGCTGAGGTGGTCAGCTGAGCGACGTGAGGAAGATTGACTTGGTAAGCATACTTAGACCTCGAGTTGGGCTACGAAATTGTGATATATTGTAGAGGACCTCTTGAGTGTTCCAGAATGGTATCTAATGTGTGTTTTGGTTGAAGGGTTTGGGCTGTATGCCTTGTTGAAGTTCGGAACAGTGGGCTGCGTTCAGATTGGCAGTGTTTGAGAAAAAGGCTTGGTAAGTGATTTGTTTGCAAGATTCAGTGGTTATGTGGATTCTGAGTTGTTGAAGACTTGTTGGAGAAGTCTTGCGAAGTGTTGTTTAAGGTGGTTGTGATCGGAGTTTGAGTTATTTGCGTTATCGTTGAGGATGGAAGTGTTGAACGGTACAAGGTTATTTCGTTGCTATGAGTTGTTGGCAGCGTTTTGATTTCGGAAAGGTTGAGGTTAATCTCGTTTTGGTAATTTGGGTTATGAACATAGTTTCCGCGAGGTATGCGAGGGAAGGAGAATCGGTTTGGAGATTGAGTGTGGAAGGCATCGGTTGCGATATCGGTGATCGTTGGGTCTTCGTTGAGTAAGCGGATAGACCATGACAACTTTGGTTGTGTTTCTTATATGCATGTTACCGATCTTGATTAATGTGCGTCGCATGCATATGTTGTTGATTATGATATGAGGTGTGCATATATGACTTGTGGAGAATATGTGATCGGTGTGTGAGATGTGATGTTTGTGAACAGCCAGCTAGATCGCTAGCTCGAGGCTGAGTTGTGTGATTGATATATCCATGTGAGATGGATTGTGGACCGTTGGGTCATGTGTTTGATTCGAAATGTGTTTTATGAGAGAAATGAACAGGCTTTCCCATACTAACGGGGGATGTTAGTCTATGAGCTCATAGGTCGGGGATATCGCTAGTTTACGCAAGTAAGCTAGTTTTTGTATTTGTGTGGATGGAGATTCGTTTAGGCCTTATGGATATCCCCTGGTAGTCAGAGGAAGTGGCCTTTCAAAACCTATTCATCGCTCTAATGTGTGTGTGCGTTGAATTTATCGCTCTATGTGAACGTGGCTCCATATGTTTATATTTGCGTTATCATTAAATTGTGAAGCATATGATCATCATGCATGTCGAATTCAGTTGTGTCGAGCATAGTTAAGTTCTGTGGCACGTATATCTCAAACATAACTAATATGTTATGTGCTATCTCTTACTAAGTGTTTCCCGACACTTACCCCCTTACAAAATCTATCTCAGGTTCCGGGGTGCCATAGTCGCATTTGATTCTGGAGTCCGTGTTTCGAGCCCGACTCTTCCGTTCGAGGGCTACGTTTTTGAGGTCTCCAGTCTAGTGCTATCCTTGTACATCGGTATAGACGCTCCGTAGCGGTTTGTTATGTTTTGTTGTGGATTTTGTCCTTTTGGAGATGTTTTATGCATATGTACTATGATGGTTGTGTACCATCGATGTTATGAAATGACTTCCGCATGTTTGTTTGATATGAATTTTGATGAGTTTGAGTGTGATATTCGAGGCTTGCTAGGTTGCACAGTTGTGATGTTTGTTGTGTGGTCTAGCGCCGGTCACCGACCTTTGTGCGGGTCGTGACATGTCTCCACCTTCGACTCAAAGTTCTCACAAGGTTCGGACATTAACATTCTAGTCTAGTCTAAATAGCGAAACCATTAGTCTAAATAACTAAGTGTGAGGTTTCTACATATTCCTAAGCTTTGTGTTCGAATTAAATTCCTAACTAATAAGGTGACAATCTTCTAACAAAAGTTAAAAAATTTTGAAGGGGGTCAAATTTTGAAAAATTTATACCAAGTCTAAACCTAGACACACATATATAAACATACTAAACATAAAAAGGAAAATTCTTGAAGGGAACCCTCCCCCACACTTGAATGACACATTGTCCTCAATGTGGTTAAGATACTAATAAATACCTAATTACAAAAAGAAAACAAAAAATCAAAATTGAGATAGTTTTATCTCGATGATCTAGTACATTAAGAAGCAGCAAGGAGATCGAACCCTGCAGAGCTCAAATCGGAACACTTCCGTACTGGATCACCAAAGATACGAAAAACATATCTCAAAACAAGCAAACAACAAAACAAAAATGAACAAACAACATATATAACAAAAATACAAATTTACAATACAGGAAATAAAATGAAAGATAAAGGAAAAAGGAGCTCCCTGGTCAATTCATTGTGTGCCTACTGCAGATCATTGTACGCCTATGTTCTTCAAGATGGGCTTGTTGACTTGCCATGGTGAACGTCAAATGTGGATAGAATGTGCAATGGTAAAGTCCGAACTGCTAGACTTATAAACAAAAGACATTAATTCTAAACAAACACAAACAAATAAAATGCAAACAAATTAACACACTTTATAATACAATGTATGCTAATTTTTTGGCTTTTATTTACGCTGCGTTCCTGGAAAGTTTGAAAACTAGACGCCCCATTCTGATGGGTCACAAGTGCAATTTTGACTTTCACAAATCACACAACTCACTAATGACATACCATAATGAACTACCTCTCTGCAACCTTTTTGGCTATAAGCCTAGTTGAGTCACCAAGTAGTAATACGGTATGCTCATTTTGTGAGTTAGTGTTATTTTTACTACAGTCACCTTCGTGTTCGAACTTTTCATGCCTAGGTCAATACCCAATATAAATTGTTGAGCACAACAATCATATAGGAGTAACTTCTTATCCCTCATCAATCACAAAAATGTTGACATTTGCCAATCAACCAACTGGTCAATAGCACTCACATTAGTCATAGAATTGAGAGATTTCAAAATCTCACCCAAGTTTAACCAATCCCAACCAAGAGTGGGAGCTTGTTCAACATTCCGGTAGGGTGTTTTTCCATCACTTACCATCTCCAATAGTAAAGGTTTAGCAAACCTTTTTGGATCTTGAAGTCGAGGTGAAATATTGTGGCAGATAACACTAGACTCTTCCTTAGATATGGCTTCCTCTTTTTCCTTCGAATCTTCAATATTTGCCAAATCCTTGGTTGAGCAAGATTTATGCACAAGGAAATTAGCACTAGTAATAGGCTCGTCACCTTCTTTTTGAGTGCTCTCATCAAACCCAATCTCTTCTTTCTCTTCCTCCTTTTCCTTATTCTTTTCATCCTCTTTTGGAAGTGCGTTGGCATGAATAAACAAGCTCGTTGGGGTTTCTTGGTACCAATCTTCTGTTTCAAAATCCCACAAATGCCCCTTGTTCTCTATACTATATAAATCTTCTAGGAATGATGTTGGATAGATGTATGATTGTTGAGAAACGTATGAAGGTTCCTCAACTTTCAAGTCTATTTGCTTATCGTCATCCTCAACTTGCACTTCATTATTTTCCCCTAAATGATAGATTAGCTCAAATGGTTTAATGAAGATGGCGTCTTTTTTATGTGAACTAGTGCAAATATCATCTGAGTGAGCTTGCGCTCTCTCAGAAGTTTAACTTGGCATACACAATTTCTCAAACTCATTGAGTATATCATCACCATTTTCAAACATCTTATCCATTCTTGCTTCCATTGAATCTAATCTATCTTCAAGGGTATCGGACCTTAGAGGTTGAACTTCTTCTTCGCACCATGAGGAATAAGGATTTCCGCTCTATGTTGGAATAAAATTAGTTTCATGTCGCTCCTCATTGTAAAAATTCTCCAACTGTGAGGGTGTTCCATGGCAGGTGGGGAACCAGTATTTTGCACATTGACTTTTCTCATGTCCCTTACATCCACACCACTCACAAGTCCAAAGCTGAGCTTGGGTGAGATTGAGTTTTCTTTGATTTGCTTCCACCAGTTCACGGAAGTCCTCAACTTCGTTGTCCAACAATGAACTTTGAATTCCATTGTACCAATGGTAACCAAAGGAATTCATCCTTTCTTGTTGTAGTCTTTCTTGACTTAGCCTCTTTTATCACAATTTTTCTTGTCACAATGTCCTTTCCAAGTGTACTACGTCCACTTTACTTTCCAAAGGGAAGTTGGTGGTTGAGCGCGTTTTGGGCATGCGACTTAGAAAATTTATAACTTTTTCGTCCGATCTCCTATTTAGTCAAGGTCAGTGGCAAATAAAAGAAGACTTCCAATGCTACAACTTTGACTAAGGAAATTTTTCCCAGATTGGATTTTCACTATTCAAATAGTGAAAATACGAGGCTAATCATATTCTACGTTTTGGCAAGACTCGTCTAAAAATTGTATTTTGTGCGTACAACTTCAAAATACGATATCTTTTTCGTCCGAACTCCATTTTAGATGATCTCAGTGGATATGGAAAGAAGACTTCCAATATTACAAGTTCATCTTGGCTTGTGTGTTCAAATTCGGATTCTAAGACCTTCGGAAAAATAAAATGCGAGCTGGCCAAAATATTTCGAGCAAGGTTTTTGCAAGAATTGTCAGAAATGACCTTTGTGTGTTCAAAATGCGATAACGTCTTCGTCCGAACTCCAAAAAATGCAAACTCAGTGGCTATGGAAAGAAGACTTCCATGTCCACAATGTTGTCTTGGCTTTCTTTTACAAATTCGGAAGTTCTGACCCTCGGAAAAATAAAATGCGAACCTAAAATTTCTTGGCAAGAATTTTCGTGTAAGTTTTTCGCAAGAATCGTGAGATTTGACCTTTATTACTTGTAAATGCGATAACTTTTTTGTCCGAACTCCAATTTGGGTGAAATCAATGGAAAATGAAATAAGACTTCCAAATGCACAATTTCACCACAACATGTTTTTTTCCAATTCAGAATCTAAGATGGCCAAAAAATTAAAATCCGCGAGTGGCAGTAGCTAAAAACAATTTTCTGACGAGTTGCAAGAAAATTTTTAGTTGACAAAAGTTCCTAATCCAAGTTCGTAAGCTAAGCTTTAGCTTCGAAACTCAATCCCCGGCAACGGCGCCAATTGATTAGAGTGGTCTTCAGCATCGTCAAACACCTCCAACCACCGTCACAATATAGTTTTATGAAGTAGGGTTGTCGATCCCACGAGGATTAAGCGAACGCCTTACTCGGCTTACTTACTATGTTTTAGGAGCTTGATTTGGATTGAATGGTTTGGTTTTGGTAACTAACACACTAACAAGCACAAAATAACAACTCAAGAACAACAACAACACAAAATTAAAGAAAAGCAAATTAAACAAAAATGATATGATACCAAAGATCACTTAAACTAGCTAAATGGTTTGTGGGTTTTTTTAAGTTCGTGTCATAGTCCGAGTGTTTCAAGGCAACTAATCTGTGCTCTCACACTAAATTAGTCTAAGCTAATACTTAGCTAGGACCAAGTGAACTCGACGTGCCCTCGCAATCATCAAGACACAAAATCCTAGCCAAAGATCAACTATAAGTATCACCCTTTAGGACAAGCAATTTTTCATAGTTCTAGGCAGCCAATCTAGACTAAGCATTAAGTTTTTAACAAGAACAAGAACCTTATCATTTTCACCCATTT
Organism: Hypericum perforatum; assembly: GCA_012979155.1. Taxonomy (NCBI): domain Eukaryota; kingdom Viridiplantae; phylum Streptophyta; class Magnoliopsida; order Malpighiales; family Hypericaceae; genus Hypericum; species Hypericum perforatum. The sequence continues at coordinate 29,545 of SOPF01028822.1, read as the reverse complement.
TAAACCATTAGAGAACTTAAGGTTTCAAGGTATCACACCACCAAGACAACTATTCACACATATTTACAAGAAATATTAACACAAACATATATATTTTACAAGTACAAAGCATAGAAAAGTAAAGAGTTTAAAGGAGTTAGGAAGGTTACAATTCCAAGCCTAAGCTTGGTTTTTGCCTTGGCTCCTCCTCCTTCTTTCTCCTTCTTTTCCTTGCTTTCTCACGCATCTCCTCCTCTCTTTTGCTCACGGCCAAGTTTTTGTCTAAGTGTTAGTGTGTATGAGAATGAGAGAGTGGGAGAGTGTCTCCGTGAATCTACCTAAATGACTTAGAAGTCATTTAATCCTAATTATTACAAACCAATAGTAAAATGCATAAGTTAATTAATTCTTTTCACAAATAATCTAACTACTCTCCATAAATGTTTTTGGCTTTAGGACTTAATGTGCAAGAAGTTAAGTTTGGCAAGATGGCATGAAGACTTGGCAAGAAGAAGTTAAATGAATGAGTGGCCCTTGTCTCGTTAAAGTCTCGGCAATATCTATCAAATGGACAAGGGTTGGCGCCCTCCATACACTTGGAGTCCTCTATCATGGCAAGATTGGTGCCCTCCATGAAGTTGGCGCACTCCATCCATTATTTTGGCCAAGGATTGGCGCCCTCCACCTTCTTGGAGCCCTCCATCCTTAGCTACGTTCCAAAAGATTGGCGCACGCCATGTTTTTGGCGCCCTCCATGCATTTTTTATACATTGTAGCTACGGATGTCTTCTTTCTAATGCCACTGACGGCGCCTCAATCCGACTTCGTATGAGGAAGTTATGAATTTTCTCGTGCAAGAGGTATGGCCCGGCGAACTACATGGTTAGCCTCGGATATAATTGGTGCATTTGGTTTGCCAATGCCATTTTGCTTGCAACCTTGTGATCTTGATCGTGCATCGTTAAATCATCGTCCATGAAGCTCCTAAACATAAATAAAATATAAGAAACGAACACGATAAAAGATCATAATGTACATTTACGAGATATATACAAAGAAAACATACTAAAACAATTAATTACAAAGCTAAAACTACACTAAAATGTACACGAATAATGATTGTTTTTGACACTCATTAGAGGGAAAGTCTCCATAGTGGGAGCTACTCCTATAGGAGTAGGATCTTGAGAAATTTTTTCAGCCATTGTCACTGTGATTTTTTTTGGTGAACAGCCATTGTCACTGTGATTGACAAGGAATGAAAGAGGTGGAAGAAATAATAACTTTATTGCTATGATACCATAAAGAGAAAACAAAGATCAAGCTCTTATGGTGATGATGAGAGAGAGAACAAGATAGTACCAAAAAGTAGACTACTTTCTCATTGATTTCGTTCCTATCATTTATACAGCTAGAAAAAAGGAATCTAAAATACGAACATTCTTATCTACAAATTTATTACTGGACAAAGGAATAAAAAAATATTTGTACGGATGTTGACATGGCAGTATCATCCTTGAGATCAGCTCACCCAATCATTTGTGATGAAGACGTAATTCCACCTCATCTTCCTTCTGCTCGAGTTGGAGAACGGTTGTAATTCTTTTCTTTCTTCGTGGGCTTCCTTTGCTTGGGCTTATGTTTATATTGTGGGCCCAGAATTTCTTTACTATAGAATAGATCAAAAATCCATCATTCTTCAACTTTTCTTCTCCTCGTTTCAGACTCAAGACCTCTTCTTTATCTTTGATTTCTGGAAGTTCATCAAGATCAACAGGTTTTAATACCCAAACTCCATATGCAACAGAAGGTGTTCGAGTATCAAATGAATTACGGAGTGGAGATGCTATGGCCGCCCATTTTGCCATGAAAGTTGTTATCGTCACTTCAGTGTTCATCGGAGTGATCGTCTTTGTTCTGTGCATAGTCTTTATCAAACAACACATTGCCTCCTTGTTCACATCCGAGGAGGAATTTGTAAATGAGATAGCTCGCCTCTCTCTTACACTTGCTTTCTCGCATTGCAAGTACAGGAACTACATTGGATCCCAACATAAAGACTACACCCTTCCACGCAGTCAGTCGCATGGGTTTGTTATAAAATTTTGATCATCCTTACAACCTGCACGCATTGCCATTGGAGCTGGTACGCAATGCTTGAATAATCAATGAAGGATTTAGAAAATTTATATTATGAAAGTAATATATATATATATAAATATATATACTTTATATTGTGAGAGTAAATTTGTCAATATCAATGAAACAAACTTTTTTCTATTAAATATATAGCTATAAAAGAAATTGTGTGGGGCAATTGCCCCCACATCTCCTAATGTACATCGGTCCTTTTATCCAATTGTGAATTTGGGAAGTTACTATCTGATTGGAATGCCTGTAGGAGCCTGTCTCGGGTACCTCACTGATCTTAAAATCACGGCGACAGACTTTTCTTGATCAGATTACAGAATCATAATTGCCACTATCTTCTTATTAGCTCAATGTTGTAGCCAATATTCATCCTACTATGATTGTATCAACAAAAATGAACAGATCAAACCAAGGGGTGAGGTCTAGAGGTTGAGGTTAAAGAGATTAGAAAATTAAGGTTCTAATTTTCAAACAAATTTAAGTCATTACGACATGATTGCCAATATGAGTTAGAACAATGACATGTCGCTAATTTGATAATTCATTTAGACGTGAATTGATAAATTTATCACAAACTATCAAAGTAGAATAGAATAACATAACATAATCAAGCCTAATTAAGTTCTATACTATGAGAATTGAGATCCAATCGTTCTATTATTGACTATTAGTTTTACGGTGTAGAGCGGTTGACTATTAACCAATTACTCGTATCTTCAAATCCTGTTTGGGAAAATTTAATTGTGGGGTCGACCATCAAAATAAACAAAAGGAATTTATTAAAACCACGTGGCCAACTTCAGAAAAACTGGTAACAAAAATCTTAATCCAACGTAAGAGAAATAAACGCGATGGGAATTAGCATATCGGGGAAGAAAACGACAGATGCAGGGACCGTCGTGTTATATCCTGACGGCGAGCAAGAAGCGGTCTCTCTACCTCTTCGCCGGAGCTTCACGAAGGCGTTATCGGATCGGCTACTCGCCGGTACTGGTAACCGGGAGGGAGTGAAAAATGCCTCGAATCGATACTCTTTGGGAACGACGGCGGCGGTTGGGCGGAGCCGGGGACCGGCGGTTACGGTAGGTGACACGTTCTTAGTCTGGCATTGCCAAGTGTCTTGTTTGTTATTTCCTCCAAGTGCTACGTGCACAGTTGTACTGGTGTAGTTATTCTTCCAAGTGCATGAAGCACATGTGAGTGGTATCCTTGTTTCACGGGGGCGAACGTGGTAGTCATGCGTCATCCCGGAAGGTAGTTTAGTAGTTTAATTTAGCTGGAAGTGGATTGTAATCGGTACCTGATGATTACAGTGATCCATAATATTGTTTTGTAACTTAACATCGTTATATTATAATACTGAAATAATATTTTTTGTTATTGTGTGTAAATCTCTGACCTGTTGGTTTTGTGTTATTTTTTAAAACTTGATCTTTTTATTGGAATCAAGATTTATCGAGTTGGTGATGAAAGACTTAAACTCATTTGAAAAAAATAGTTTGAACTTTATGATTAAAAAACACATGTCGTCTCTAAATAAGGTCTAATATTCTCAATGAAAAGACAACCAGGTGACCGATTCCCTCTCAAATTTTTCTGGACTATCATTTTTTTACCATGTCGTAATTGATAGTCCATGTTGTCGTATTTGATAGTTCTGTATTGTCGTGTTTTATATGTATTTGGATGATATTAAGGAAGTTGTTTAATTGTACCAGTGATTATTTGCCTGCTTGCCTATGAATAAAGGTTTGAGGATCTCGTTATCTCATATAAAAATGTAAAATAATGGGTCTTCTAAGGAAAAATAATGAGTAGTTAGGAATAATTGTTAGGCATAAAATAGTATTCATCAGATTACTGAAATATCTATTCTCTAACAAAAGAGAAGATGAAGATATTGAATTTTTCACACTTTCATTCATCTTAGACTGATACATTTATACAAGTTTTGACATATTTTAGTTATATACACAGAGCACAAATCACGGGATTTGATACAACAATTAATTGAAAATTTGATGCATGAGTTAATTAGAATCAAATCATATCAGAAAAAATGATCACGCGAGATTAGGAATGGTTTTAATCACGGGATGTAGGTAATAGTAATAGTCGGCTATTACGCCCAATCAAGCTTATGGCGGGGCAGAGACCGTCAGCTTACGATGAAGCTCATGGAAGCATATATGGTGTAAAAGCCTTGCGAGAATGTCGGCAATCTGGTCCTAAGGATGGCGATGGGTAAGGTAGGGTATTGGTATTACCCTACCCATATCTTAGTTTAAAAGTCGGACTCATACCCTACCCTAGACCCTTAAAATTTTTCATTACTAGACTCATATCTTTACTCTCATGGTTCGTACGGTCTATAGAATCTTATAGGGTTCAACCCTTAAATTAAATGCAAGATATTTTTCTAATACAAAATTTAACTAAATCATAATAAATACATTAAAATTTATTATCTAATATATCACTAAAAAAATTTAAAAAGTCAATTTCATATAGTATATTTTAGAATGTTTAAAAAATATATTATATTTTATAAATATAATATAATAATAAAAAGTCTAATCATGATTTAGTAAGGGTCTAGTTAGGGTAGGATCTAAATTAGGGTAAAAGGGTAAGGGTAGGGTAAAAATTCATAGGATTCATACCCTACTTTCAAATATAGACTCATACCCATACCCTACCATAGACTTAGTCAAAGTCAATATACCCACGACCCACAAGATAAGAGTAGGATCCGACTCGCAGGGTATGGACATTTCTGCCATCCTTATCTGGTCCTTGCTTGAAATGTATCAGACAGTAAGACAACCATCATCTGCTCTTTCTCGAACAAAATAAAAGTCGATCTCCATGTATTTGAAGCGACTATGAAACACTGGATTGATAGAAATGTAGGTTGCACCAAGGTTGTCAAAAGATATGATTGGCGACGAGAAATAAGGAAGTTAAATTTCCTTAAGAAGAGACTACAACCATATTATTTCAGAAGCACCAAGGCCACGACTCAATACTTGACCTCTGTTAATGATAGAGTAATAGACTTTTATTTGTGGGAATCTCAAGAGTTCAGATTTGGTCCAAGAAATATTGCATAATTGATCGTTGATCAATAATCCTGAGGGTCATTGATCAATAATCTGCATCACTGAAGCCATTTAGAATACTAGAGGAGGCATATTTTAGCTAAATGCCATAGTTCGATTTACCTTTCAAGTATCATAGGATGCAACTCATGACTAGCTTTTTGGTGATGGATTGTGCATGGCCTGAGATGCGCGCCCCACCGCATAGGCCAATTTACGTCGTGTAATACCCAAATATTGAAAACTTCCCATTATATGACAATAAAATTTAGGATCAAAATTTGTGTGCTTGTTGGACTCACTGCAAATTGGGACTACATGTGTGCTTATTGACGTACGCAAAATTGCTAAAGAATTCTATGCACGTGCAAATAGTATAGTGGATAAGTAAGGTTCTGAACTGAGAATTAAGTACAAAATGTAAACGATTATCGATGTGTAACTGAGTAACCAATTCTTTAATGGGAGTTTCAACTGCTATTATAAGTAATAAAAATAAACGTAAATCAGCTGGACGTGATCTAGACGAGAATGTAAAAATAGGTTGTAACGATGGGAACAAACTGAGTATGATACCTTAACGAATTGACCGTGTATATTAAAGTTATGATTTTATGAAGATCCAACTAGTACCCGGAGTTTCCTTATGCGTCTTCCTAATGCTTTCGCTCATTAGGATGACAAAACCAAGATTAACAAAGATCTAAGTTACCGACTAACGCTTTCGCTCATTAATCGGACCTAAACATCTATCACCCTTGATTATGACGATTCCTCCTACGGGTATACTTAAGATATTAAGACGCCTCTCAAATATCTAAGGATGTGTTGCCCACCAACTTAGGTGCCCGTGGGGTTATTCTTGAAATCAACGCTTTCGCTCATTAATTCCAAAGAATATGCTAACCGACTCTTCCACTAATTCGAATGCCTTTCGGTCCACTCTCATCAATTTGGATCATAGCTTAGTTGATCAGGCTAGTCTATGCTTTAAGCCTATCGATTAATAACTATTTCATAAGATGATCAAACCATAACCTAATACACACGATCAATTACGTATTTAAGGCACCATACTCAAAGGGAAATTACTCACTAGACATAATTATATAACACAAGACAATGAATAATGAAAACATCTTATTGACAAAGACAAAGAGATAGAGAAGAAGGCTTAGTCTCAATGATGATGCCTTCTTCCTCCTCCAAGAGTACTCTCAAACCAAAGTATATTACACAAAATGATAAGTAGCTGAAAAACATCCAAAAACTAACTCCCCCCTACAAGTCCTCATGCCCCCTAATATAACCACATTATAATGCCTCTTTTTATCTTCACCAACCACTCCCACCAAGTCTTTTTAACTTCTTTAATCAAAAGTGGCAATAATGCTTCAAGAATAGCTGGAAAAGTGGTGGGAAAGTGGTGTAAAGGTTGCATCCTTTAGTGGAGAAGTCTGGATTTGCATCTGGATTTTCGGCCGTCGTAGCGACCGCTACAAACGTAGTGGTCGCTACACACCCTGTAGTGGCCGCTACAAACGTAGTGGTCGCTACACAACCTGTAGCGGCCGCTACGAATGTAGTGCTCGGGTGTTCCGCGTGCTCTCTAATTTCTGCTCCAATTCTCTAGCGGCCACTACAAATGTAGCGACCACTGCTCTTCTGCAGACTTCTTCTTTTGGTCGTGCTTTTGCCACCCAAACTCCTTTCTCCATGTCAACGAGCGATTGCCTTCAAAAACACATAGAATCCAATGAGTCCCCTCCTCTTAACATAACATTAAAAGACATACAAAACATAACGAAACTCAACACAACTACTCAAATCAAATACGAAAGACTCATAAAATGAAGACAAAAATGTGTACGTTTGCACGCACATCACTTATTTTGTTGCATTCAAACATTTTAGACTTAGCAAGGATGTCCCTTATGTATTTTTGTCACGATAAATGAAGTCCAGTGGGCTTCCATTTCACTTTAACTCTAAGAAAATTGAGTTCTTCATTAAGTAGAAGAGAGTGAAGGTTCTTGATAGAGATGGCTTCTGGATAGAGTTCAGTAGACCATAAAAAGGGATGGTACACTTTTTAAGGCCATGGATGACCTGCTCGATAAGGATATAGTTAGAGATGGGCTTAACAAAGGAAGCTAGTTGATCTGCGATACCCTTAGCCATTTCAGGCAAGCATCAATAGTGTCACTCCCTTTCGGTAGACCATAAAAGCTTTTCTTGAGACGTTAAATCTGGTTGACAGAACCAAAGCCATAAATCTGCATAAGACAATCTCAAATCTCTTTAGCAGTTTTGCGGCCAACCAATTGAAGGAGAATGGGATGGTAAAAAAAGACATTAGTAGTGTCACCATGTGCTGATCTTGCTTGAACCAAGGTTTGTGCTCTGGGTTGGGAATATTCGCTTCACTGGTTGTTTTAGATTGGGAAGAGAGACTACCACAACATGGTGGTACATGTCATAAAAGTTGAGCAGAGACTCTATTTGCGTACATCGGGTAAGGAAATTATGGACAACTTCTCAATTGGAATGGGGTGGGAAGTATGGTTGTGTTGCCATTGAGATAGAGATTTTTTTACTAGGATTTTTTTTCTCTGTTAGAGCTTATGATTCTGATATCATGAAGATATTGAATTTATACACACTTTCATTCATCTTATACTAATACATTTATATAAGTTTTGACATATTTTAGTTATGTACAAAAAGCACAAATCAAGGAATATGTCAAGATTCGATCTTGAAGTTGCAAGAATGAGGAAGATTGGTAGGTTATAGAGAGAGAAGAAAGAGATAAAAAGGGAAGAATTATATTAAAATCATAAAATTATACAGAATAGCGAAGAAAGTTGGTTATTTATGTGTAATTTTCTCTTCCTACTTCCCACCTTTTCTATGCCTATAACTACCCTAGCCAACTTTTTATTCCTGCCTTTTGCTGATGTGGTAGCACTTTCTTTATAGCCACTCACGTTCTACCATATAGATTAGTTCATTGACTTTGTGTTCATAATCAGATGATCGATCATCCATTTGTTACTCACCAAGTGTTCAACTTAATGTTCTTGACAATCCCATCTCCTTTAAAACATCCTTGTCCTCAAGGGATTAAAATGCACAATTTATCTCTCAAACTTGAGAGAATTAAGCATAAATTACGATAAAATCCTCCCAAGTTGCTTTATTATCCCAAATTTGACCATTTGAAAACTTTCACTAAAGAAGAATTATTACACTTGACAATGCGATGACCCAGCACAGCTTTAGGTTCTAACTTAAGCTGACCATCCGCAACTACAAGTAAAGGAGTACTAACTACAATTCCCACTTGACTAATTCTCTTCTTTAGTAAGCATACGTGAACGACATGATGAATTATACAACTTAGAGGCAACTAGAGGTAGTATGCAACTTATCCAATCCTTTCAAGCACTGATATGGACAAAAATACTTAGCTAATAACTTCAAATTCTTCTGCACAGCACCAAAGAGTTGTTTATACGATTGCAACTATAAGTAAACCTAATCCCTAACCTCAAATTTCCTTTTTAAACTTCTTTTATCTTCAAAGATCTTCATTTGTTCCTAAGCTTGCAGTAACTTGACCTTCAATCCATGTAATATATGTGTTTGTCATGTCATCAAATCAGCCACCATAGCAATTAAAGGTTGCTCCTCTCATAATCCCAGAATCATTAGTGGAACATACCTATAAAGTACTCTAAATGGTGAGTAGTTGAGAGATATATAGAAGTAAAAATTATATCAGAACTCTTCTAGTGGTAACACTGTAGCAAACTCGTATGTTTGCTAAAACATATTCCCCATAAATAAATTTCTAAGCATTAATTGACTCTTTTAGTCTGACTATCAAATTGAGGATGGTATGCAATACTGAAATGCAATGCGACTCCCCATGACTAAAAAAGGGACTTCCACACATTGCTTGTGAAGATCTTATCTCTATCTGACACATTCATCTATGGTAAGCCATGCAATTTATAAACTTGATCTAGTAGCAACCTTCCAACTCTTATTGTTGTATAAGGATGAGATAACGCGGAGAAATGAGCATACTTGGAAAAGCAATCAACCACCACAAAAATTGTATCATTCCCTCCAAACCTTAGCAAATGATATGAATCTGATCAACATGAAGCCTTTCATGTTTTTTTGAATGTTTAGGAAATTATTTATTTCTAGATTCATTTTTAGAGAGTTTTAAGTTGTGAAGTTATTTATTTCTAGATTTCATTTTTGAGAGTTTAAATTTATTTAGGAAGTCTTTAATTTCTCAAATTCGTTTTTTAGGAGTTTTAGACTATTTAGGAAGTTTCTTACTTGATAATTTTGTTTTATTAGGAGTTGAAGTTTAGTTAGGAAGTCTTTTATAGGATTATTTATGTTTTACAAGTCTTATTCAATAAGAAAAATCTCTGTAATTTGCTGCCTACAAATAGAGGCATTATTAATGAGAAGAGAAGAATAATTTTGGTATAAATTTCGTGGCTTTGTCTCTCTTAGTTCTTTAGAATTATTCGAACATAGCAGAGTGATTCTGTTTGTTCACTTTTTGACTTATCAAGCAGATTTACATCATCATTTGTGGCGTCTTTGACGATTCGCTTCTTAAACATTCTACCTTAATTCTACTTAACACTAGACGATCGGTCATTTGTTTGGTCTGTCAGGCGTACGCCGAACAAGGTTGGCGTGCGCCAACCTTCAACCAACCCGAAGCTCAGGCACAGGCCAACTACACTTGGCGCGAGCAAAAATATCTTGGAAGAACAAACCTGGCATATGCCAGGGACGGCTAGCGTGCGCCAATTTATCAGCAGAATTGTAGCGAATTGCAATAAGAGTAAGTAGGGGTTGTCGTACCACAGGGATTAAGCTTTTAGGCCTACACTTAGGTTCACTTACTAGTCTAGGATCAGATTATGAAGTTTGGTTTGTTGATCACATGATCTAAAGTCTAAAACACAATTATAAAGAGCACTAGAACTAACACTTAGATAGTTTGTTTACAAAACATATTTTCAACAACTAAAAAGCTAAAAGTGAGCTAAGTACCTTAAAACCCAATGTAACTATTTGATACGGGGGGTATATGAAGCATGTGACATGGTTCGAGTGTTTCAAAGGCGACCAATCTACACTTTCGCGCTAGATTGGTCTAAATCGATCCTTAACTAAGCTTAAAATGACAAGATGTGTTTTCACCCCCAAAAGCCATATAAACTTAGCTAAGCACCAACTAATCATATCACTCAAAGAACAACCAGTAGCTAAGGAAGATTTCTCTTCTTTCAAAGCAACAAAGTTTCCTTCTTCCTGGTGGCCCCTTGATCTGCCACAGGTTTAAAATTTGATGTCTTGCCCCAAGTGTTTGATGTATTGCTTATTCTCTAAGTGTTCGACCAATTGTTTGTATTTCAAGTGTTCGACGAATTACCTACTCCCGATCTTGGAATAATTTTGATCAAAGTTCATCCCCCTTTATAGGCCTTCTGACCAGCTTTTGAGGCTATCTCATAATGTTGAGCCTTATTAATTATGTCACTTAAAGTCGATGACACGTGAGCTCAAACCTCGGGTTTGATTTGATCTACCAATCTACAAAATGAAAGAATGCATATAATATAATTCTAATACTGTTGAATTCTTCCTCAACATCAACCCACGTAGTTCTCTAAATCTCCTCACATACTCTCCTCTATGCTACCCACTTGCTTCAAGTGATTGAACTCCTCTACCACTCCTCTTGTGTCTCTGGTGCCAAACCTCTCACACAAACTCTCAAAAAACCACTTCTAATTAACTTCCTCCTCTTGTAACACCATCCATCATACCAAACCTCCACGACATCATCCAAGTGTAGACTCGCTAAGTCAACCCATTTACTCGCCTCAATCTTGTACACAAAAAATAATGTCTCGCACCTTTTCAACCAACTTCTTGGATTCTGATCAGATAAGGTTGGAAATTTTAATCTTGGGTTTGGGAATCCTTCCTTCCATGTGTGCGTCACCAATGGCACTTCCTCCTCCACCATAGAGGTTGTAGCCTCAACCACCGCTTCATACGATGTCGAACCAATTGAAGCTAGTCCCAACAGACCTTTGTTTCCAGCTTCCTTCTTAAGAATTTCAAGAATCTGTTGTTCGAATTCATAACTTCATCTAATCTTCCATTCATTACTTGTTCGCTCTTCTTGATCCTCTTCTCGATTCGAGCTTCAAGATCAACCAACCTCTTCTCAAATTTTCTTAGTTGATCATCGGCAGTTTTCCAGTGTGTGTCCATTGTTCGCTCTAATACCACTTTGTCAAGATTCGATCTTGAAGTTGCAAAAATGAGAAAGATTGGGAGGTTATAAAGAGAGAAAGGGGAAGAATTTTATTAGAAATCATAAAATTGTACTGAATAGTGATTACAAAGGAAGTTGAGTATTTATAGATAATTTTTCCTTCCTACTTCCTGCCTTTTCTACGCCTATAACTACCGTAACCGACTTTTTATTCCCGCCTTCTGCTGATGGGCAGCATTTTCTTGACAGTAACTCACGTTCCGCCGCGTGGATTAGTTCGTTGACTCTACGTTCATAATTGGATGATCGATCGTCACATCTATCGCCCACCAAGTGTTCGACTTAATGTTGTCGACAAAATTTGATACAACAATTAATTGGAAAATTGATGCAGAAATTAATTGGAATCAAATCAGATCAGGAAAGATGATCACACCAGATTAGGAATGGCTGTAATCACAGGACACAGGTCATAGTAACAGCTGGCTATTAGAAGAAAGTTGAAAACTGTAATTACATTTAAAACTCAATGGTAGCTAACTGCACCACATTACTCTTCAATTAGTTAGACCTTTCAAATAGGCACATCTCTGATATTAATTCCAGTTTGGCACATCATTCACTATGCATTGAGCTAGATCTCTCATGATCGTCTGCAACTAAGAGAGAGTCAACATTATTTCTCTACAGTAACATGGAGGATTCAGCAGCAGAAAGTCCGCTCCAAACATCACAAGTGAACGTTGACCTGAAGAGTAGAGTTTGGATAGAGTCCAAGAAGATATGGCGTATTGCAACTCCTGGGATGATAGCAAGGGTGACAGGCTTTGGCTCCATTGTGATGACCCAGTTGTTCCTTGGCCACGTCAGCGAGCTCGTCCTGGCTGCCTTCGCTCTCGAGCAAACCGTCATCTTGCGCTTTGTCAATGGCCTCATGGTACCATATAAAGCTTTCAATCAGACCCTTGTATATTCTGTGTCAATTCATTTATCTAACATTGTATTTATCCGTGTATTTTTATTTGCAATAAGGTTGGCATGTCAAGCGCAACGGAAACCTTGTGTGGTCAAGCATTCGGAGCTGGACAATATCACATGATGGGGATCTACCTTCAACGGTCATGGCTTGTAAATTTTGCTACTGTGACAGTATGTCTGCCGCTCTTTATTTTCACCAAACAAATTTTAGTCGGAATAGGACAGGATGCATCAATTGCAGAGGAAGCAGGGACGGTGTCGCTTTGGTTCATCCCATTCATCTATCAGTATGTTTTCGCCTTGTCTATTCAAAAGTACCTACAAGCCCAGATGAACAACAACATCATCGGATGGCTGACAGCGCCTGCATTCGTTCTCCACTTCGCATTGTCTGCGTTGTTTGTTCTGAAGTTTAATTGGGGGTTTCCTGGTGCAATGTCCATGCTAATTTCATCTTCTTGGCTAGTAGTCTTTGGAGAGTTTGTGTATGTTTTTGGCGGTTGGTGTCGTGATACGTGGACTGGTTTTTCGAAAGCTGCACTTATGGATCTTTGGCCCGTGGTCAAGCTCTCAGCATCTTCTGGAGTAATGATTTGGTACTACCACATTTCACCCCGCAGTATTGCACTAATTCGGTCGACTAACCATTTTGTTCTTGAATGAACATGATGTTTGTTTAGGAATCACAATATCTTTCATTCTTTTGGTTTGGCTGATTTTTTATTGGCAGCTTGGAGTTATGGTACAACTCCATCTTAGTGTTGGTAGCAGGATACATGCCAAATGCTGCTGTTGAAATATCGGCCTTCTCTATTTGGTAAGCTGGCCGATTGTAGTATGTTTGAAGAATCTATAATATCTGATTCATGGTCATTGATGATGATTTCTAATCCAATGCAGTCTCAACTTGAATTCATGGCAACTGATGGTCTGCTTCGGATTTTTAGCAGCTGCAAGGTAAAACTAGTTATCTGCACCCTTTTATTTGGACTCTGTCGAGCTAAATATCGGTTGTTAATTTCCTGCTTCCGATCCTGATCTATGTGCATGTTGAAAGTGTTCGGGTATCAAATGAATTAGGGAGAGGAGATGCTACAGCAGCCAAATTCGCCATGAAAGTCGTTATCGTCACTTCGGTGTTCATCGGAGTGATCCTCTTTGTTCTGTGCATAGCCTTTGACAAACAGATTGCCTACTTATTCACATCCGAGGAGGAAGTCGTGGACGAGATTGCTCGCCTCTCTGTTCCACTTGCTTTCTCCATGCTGCTCAATAGTATCCAATCTGTCACCAACGGTGAGTTAATTCTTCGTTATTCTATTTTGTGGCGTGAGATTGCTCGCCTCTCTGTTCTACTCCTGCGTTGTTAGTAAACGAAATGGGTTTGATATAGAATTTTAACGTCCGTACAACCTGCAGGCATTGCCATCGGAGCTGGTATGCAAGGTTTGATTGGAATTGTTAACTTGGGAAGCTACTATCTGATTGGAATACCTGTAGGAGCCTGTCTTGGGTACCTCACGAATCTTAAAGTCACGGTGAGGACTTTTCTTGATCAGATTACAGAAACATAGTCGTTAGCTTGCCATTTCACAATGTTAGAAGAAGTGAGCGCTCGCTGTGACCGTACATGATAATCTATTTTCTTCATTGTGTCCCTCAATTGATAACGATATTGCAGGGCCTTTGGATTGGACTACTTACCGGGGTTGTGGTGCAAGTGGTTTTTGTTGCCTACATAATATGGAGAAGCGACTGGAATGCTCAGGTTTATACTCGTTACTTTCTTGCGAAACTGCATCACTTCTTAGTAGAACTTGTGAATAAATTTATCATGGTATCCGAGTCAATTACTCTAGCAAGATCTGTGGCTCGTGTGCTTGTACGAAATTATCTATTGTGATGAGTGAGTAGTTTCAGTTCAAAATATAAGAGAACTCTCTAATGTTACCACATTGTCACAATGCAGGTGGAAAAAGCTTCAAGTCGCATGAAGCGTTGGTCCATAAAACCAGACAATGGTAGCGGCAGCAGCAACAACAACGGCTCTCTTGCCTAACCCACCCAGCATCGATTTTCCACATTTAAGTATCGATTTTCCACCTTCTTAGCTCAATGATGTAGGCGATATTGGTGGAGATTAGACACTCATACCATAAAGAGAACTGTTAGAGCCGACAAATCCAGTTCGATATCGGATATCTTGGCACCTGGTAAGTCGATTTATCTAGTTCGAATCTGTTAAAAGACTTTTCAAAAATGACGAGTTATAAGTGCAGCCAATTATCGTGCAATTTTCATTTTATATTTCGACTAAATTGTTGATGGTTGAATTATTACCATAAATTAATTGTTGCTGCTTTATAACTTATTAAGAAATATCTAATATAATTAGCTATAAATACTCATTCTTTATACTAATTTGGGTTTTTTTAATTATATATTTCATCTTTATACGTGACTTAGCAAGGAGCTTTTGAAAAAAACCAAAAGATGAGATTGACGATATGATTGCCATTTGAACGCCTTTCATCGAGGGGTCCCCTCGTTACTGGTTTTCATCGATATTAGGATTATAATATAGATAAAAGTAAAATATTTATGAATTATAATCTATAAATTTTGTTGGAATGAATGAGCCCAATTGGGACAAGTCCAAAAGCCCAAAGCCCAAGTGAGTTAGAAAGGGAAATTGGGAAAAGGGTTAGAAGAAAAAGAGGTGTACCACATCGGTTACCGCAAGAGAAATTTCCAAGTTTATAAGGAATTTCCCTCCTTCTCTTCTAACTTGGTGACCACTCCCTAGGTTGACTCGACAAGGATGGTGCGTAGTACAATCAGAGCACAGGCCCGAGGCTAGGAGTGGATGCTTAGGTGCATTAAGGTGTACTTGACACGATCGTCACGTCACGAGGAGCCTTGGGGTGCATTACGAATTCTGGACAGGACAGAACAGTATTGGACAGAACAGTACTGGACAGAACTACTTGTTCTAGCTGTACTGTCCTATGTTTGGTTATTTCAGTACATGATTGAATATTTTGTCTATTTCTCAATTGTTTATATATAATAATTTAATCTAAAATTTTGTTAAAGACAAAAATATTCTTCATGATAACAGCAGATAATATTCATTAAACTGAGTAAAATCAATCATTACATTAACAATAATATTATATCATAGAAATAAAATCTTTGAATAAAAAATCAGAATTAAAACTAAATATTCAAAAATAATCCTTATGAATTTAGATCATGTTAATTACATTATAAATATTTTTAATATGATATCACATAATTAAACAAATATGTTTTTGTAAAGATAAAATATTATTAAAAATTATTCATGCATGTACACTATATAACAAATGGGTATGTTAAATTTATTTATTTGAGTGACTCACTAAAATAATCATTGTAAATATGTATGTGTTGATCAAATATATAGATTAACTACTTTCATATTTTTATATGGATTTATATCTGAAATATGAAATATAGAAAATTTAAATGAATCCCAGTTAAAAAAATTGTATATAAGATCTAAAAATTTATAGTAGAGAAAATGATTATTAATGATTGAGTTAAATATGATAACAAATAAGAAAAAAGAAATAATATAAGGTAACATGGTAAAAACATGTCGTAAGAGATTTCTGTCCTTGGACAAAAAAATTTGTCCCATGGAAATAGGTGGGACAAGAAATTAGGAGTGGGCTTAGACAAGGATTCAATTTTGTCCTGTCCATTTCTTGTGCCAAACATAGGCTTGGACAAAAATCTTTGTCCAGTCCTGTCCAAGCCTTAGTACCAAACGCACCCTTGAAGTTTTGAAAATTTGGATTAACTCTTGGCTGTCCATTGAAGAGGTGCGAGTGCATCCGAAGGAGGGACGCGACAGAGACACAACCTATCAACATGATGTGTTTGTTCGTACACTTGCTCGTGGCCCTTTGGGATGGCAGCCTCTACCCCTATAAATAAAGCGGTCCTCCTCGCTTCTAATCCATCCCAACAGCAATCTAAGAATTGTATGTCTTCTTCTCTTCCCTCGTTCTTCATACTCAAATAGGTCTGAGTCCGAAAAGTTTCGAGATACGTGTATAACATTCTTGGAAATACCTGAATAGTCATTGTATCTTGGAGATGATTGTCGTAGTTCGTAGTGCACTGAAATATACGCGGCACTCATGTGGCAACTTGCATGTGATGATGACATGGCTATATATCAGTACTGACGTGGCCACACGTTAGCGCTAATGTCAGCACTAACGTGGCTCCCAAGTGGCAGCTGATGTCATTGCTGATGTCAGCTAGTCCAATTGCATGGGCTGGTCTATTGACCAGCCCATTGACCTGGGCCTAATGGGCTTGGGCCCAGATTTACACAATAATAAATACAATCTGGGCCCAAAGTCTAATAATCTCCCACTCATTCATTATCAATCACAATCAACAATGGATGCATTTGGCCCAATTCCATAAACTTTACTCATTCATTTTTTACCACAGTCAACAATGTATAGATAATGGTTTTTATACATAGGTGGTCGTGCGACCAGCACACGTCGATTACATTAAGCTAAAATTCAGAAGCACCGATACATGAGCTAACTGAATAGTAACATCTCGATATCTCACATATAATAAAGTGTGCTTTTACCCGAGAACTCATGTCATATTCTATTGTTCACACAATGATTTCAAATAATTTTATTCGTGTTCACTATTGTATTTTTCAATACAATTGGTGCACCTGAACAACGAATCTCGAAATGTGATGGACAGAGTTCCTTCTCCCTTAACCATATTCTTTCCATAATGATTTAGCCTGCTTTTCTAATTAGCCCTGCCAGGTCGAATCAATATGTCATTACATTTTCATGGGCTAACTAAGCTAGCAGCATTAAATCACACTTCTAGAATATGTTTAGGATCTTAAGGGCAAAAATCGAGAACCACTGTTCTTGAAATGCGGTCTCACACCAGGGATTGCAAAATCAATGAACACTTTCATCCCATCTGGTGGTCGAGTAGCACACAAGATGCTCATTCTTGTGTTATGGTGTGAATTCTATTTTATAGGAACACATGTCAATTAACACCATACTAAAGTCATAGCCACAGCTTGACTTTAGGCTTTAAGACAGAGGGTATGATAAGTTCCACTTAATTCTTATCATATGGATTATAGAAAATCCAAATACAGTAACTCATTACTGTATCCCGTATCCCATTACTAATCTTGCTTTCTTAATAAGACAGTATTATCATCATAGGATATTGTGCATCTAAAATATCCAACAGCTGCCTTATCTCAATTAAGAATCAACATATTTAACTCCCACTAGGTAAACACCCGTGTGAGTGGGCTACTTTTCTGTCTGACACGTTACGCAAGATTTTCATATTGCCAATAAACAAAACTTCTGCATTTATTAACGAAACTGTCGCAAACCTAATGACTTTACATGTTTTTCAAACACTTTTCGATATAATGCTTTGGTCATTGGGCCTGCAACCATATCTAGTGTAGATATGTGTTCCATACACAACTCTTTGTTTCTCACTAAACTTCTAACAAAATGAAATTTAATGTCTATATGTTTAGCCCTACTATGGTAACGCGGATCCTTAGTATAAGCTATAGCCATTTCATTGTCGTAGAATAAATGCGTGGGTTCTACTGAGTTGATCAAGGACAGATGATTCAAGAATCTCTCTAGTCACACCGCTTCCTGTGTAGCATGAGCTGAGGCTACATATTCGGCTTCCATCGTTGAGAGGGATATGCAAGTTTGTTTCTTGCTACTCTATAAAATGGCAGCCCCTCCCAATAGGAAAACAAAGCCTGATGTAGACTTTTTCTTGTCCACATTACCTCCCCAATCAGCATCAGTGTATCCTTTCAGCTTTAAGTCTCAGCCTTGATATCATAGGGAATATTTTGCAGTGGCATTCAGATATTTCATAATTCTCTTAATGGCTGTCTAGTGAGACATACCAAGGTTGGACTGATATCTACTTACAATGCTTACATCATAGCAGATATCAGGTATCATACACAACATTGCGTACATGAGACATCCTACCGCATTGGCATAAGGGATCTTTTCCATATTCTTTATTTGCTCAGCTGTTATTGGACATGAATCTTTGTTCAAATTATGATCTTTAATTAATGGAATATACTTAGGATTACTGTTATTACAATTGAAACGTTCTACTACTTTACGAATATATCTCTTGTGAAAGAAACATAATTCTTTTCGAACGATTCTTCAAAATTTTAACTCTGAGTATGTAATCAGCTTCATCCATATCTTTCACATCAAAATTGGATGGAAACTAATTTTTTATTTCGACAAGTAGTCCCAGTCATTAGAAGCTAAGAGAATGTCATCAACATATAAAGTGATGATGACAAAATTCTTACCTGATCGCTTAACATACATATAGTGATCTTCGTCTATCATAATAAAATCATTTGACATAATAGTATTATGAAAACGAATATACCATTGTATAGATGATTGCTTAAGGCCATAAATTGATCTAATCAATTTGCAAATCTTTAGTTTGCAGCCTTTTTGGATATAGCTCTTTGGCTGAATCATATAGATTTATTCATCTAATTCTCCATGGAGAAAAGCAGTCTTAACATCCATCTGATGTAATTCTAGATTCATATTAGCGACCATTGCCAAAATGACCTTAAAAGACATAAATCTAACAACATGATCAAAAGTCTCCTCATAGTATATTCCTTCATATTTTCGAAATTTTTGCGCAACTAGACGAGCTTTGTATTTTTCAACACTGCCATCTGCATTACCTTGACTTTGAGAACCCACTTGTTCCAAATGACCCTACGTCCCTTAGGTAGATCAACTAGGTTCCCGATGGCCCTACGTCCATTAGGTAGATCAACTGGTTTTTGGTCATTGAAGACATTTCTTCCTCCATAGCTTTAATACATTCATTCTTCTGTGGAGATGACAGAGCTTCAGAAATATTTCTAGGTTCATCTACATCCTGAAGTATGGTCATTAAAACTTCACCTGAATCACCAAATTTTTTCAGTGATATCAAGGAGGCATTAGTCTCACCTTCGATAATAAATCGTCGGCGAGGTATGCTAATTCTATCAAACCTATGAATTTCCCAATTTTGATAAATATCTCGCATATATTCATCGTTTCTAGGAATCGTATTACTACTAGGCAGAAATTCCGTACTCTCACTAGAATAGGGAACTATTAGCCTATCTGGACTAAGATGGCCTTCTTCCGGACCATGTTGAGATGGAAAGTCACTACTTTCTGTCTCAATTCTCCCACTTAGAAGAATAGGTCCAGAAGGCTCTGGTTCATTAGTTTTATATAGATTAAGGTTATCGCTAACCTCTTTCAGCCTAGGAAACACATTCTCCAAGAAAGTGACATTTCGTGACTCAAATTCTGTTATACATTCCCATTCTCCAATTCACTAGTGAACACATATCCTTTAGATACTTCATGGTACCTTATAAAGATACTTTTTTTACCTCTTGGTCCTAATTTACCGAAAGTATTTGAGGTAGAATAGACATAGGACGCACACCCCTATGGCTTGAAATAGGATAGATCGGCCTTACGATCTGTCCATATTTCATAAGAGGTACTTTTAACAGATTTAGAGGGTACATGGTTAAGAATAAATGTAGCAGCTAGCAGCAAATCTCCATAATACATAATTGGCAAATTTGCCTCTACCATCATAGACCTAACCATGTCCAGAAGAGTTCTATTCCTCTTTTTAGCTAACCCATTCTGTTGAGGTATGTAAGGAATGGACAATTGATGTTCAATTCCTTTTTCAACACACAATGCATTAAAATCATCTAAAAGATATTCACGGCCACGATTAGTTCGTAAAGCCTTTATCTTTCTATCCTTCTAATTCTCAATAAAATTCATGTATGTCATGAAACTCATGTATGTCATGTATCTTAAATACTCGGCTAGTTTATTTCAAATCGATCATTGTGATTTTAAATTGAATTTAAAATGAGTCCTTTTGAAAGTGTTTTTAATTCAATTGAGTCTTAAATTTTGATGTAAATTTGTTTTAAATCCTAATTTGGTACTATTTTTGAAAATTAAATTTCAAATGAGTCTTTTAGGACAATTTTTTAATTCAATTGAGTCCCAAATTTTAATTTGAATTTGTTTTAAATCTTGATTTGGTTTAATTGAATTTCAATTTGGTCCTTATGGACTTGTTTTAATTCAATTAAATTCTGAATTTTGATTAAAATTCGTTTTAAATTCTAATTTGGTATTAATTTTATTTTTTAATTGAATAAATTTATTTTATTTGATTAATTTTCAAATTTGAAAGATTTTAAAATAAGTGATTGTTTTAAATAATCTTTATAATTTTTTGGATTGTGTTCTGAAAAATTGTAAGATTTATCCATTTTATCACATTGAGTACATTGGAGATTTGGAAATTCATTTTTCAAATCTTATTTTTTGGGAGATATGTGATCTTACCCAAGAAATAATCTTGCATTTATTGTAGATACGATGTCGGGTGGGAAGAGACCTCAAGTGGGTACAAAATCTTTTAAGAGGAATCTGATTCACAGGACACTTTCTCCTCTCATGCTCAATGATGACACTTTGTCGATCGCGAATCATATAGTAGTGGTCTCGATAATCACATAGTACGGTTCATCGAGAGATGCAAGAAGCGATATGGTAGGGAGCATATAATTGTGGGAAAGATTGGATCACCATGTTCTGTGACCTATTTGTCACGTTGGACAATGATGGTAGTTTATCTGATCTGTTCAACCCACCTGTATTCTCTTAGAGCTGCCATTTCTTCGCTCTTGAACCACCTTCAGACCAGGGGGTTACAGAGAGAAATGCGTGCAACCAATGTTTTAAAATTAAAAAGCGGTTTTGATTTGAACCATTTTTAAACCAAACATTCATGTACGTATTTCCAACTACCTTGTTTATCTGGGTAGTTGACTCCACTCCCACTCCAGTTTGCTATCTGGAGGGTCCCAGTGAAACTTCCAGGATTGTTCCTCCTAGGTCTTCTGAAGACTCGGAGGAAGACCCAGAAGAAGAGCCGGAGGAGGACACTGAGTATCATACTGATTCACCTGGTCATCCGATCATGCTGGATTAATGTGATATGTCCGTATACTTTTGTTGATGTCTTTTATTGTTTTTTAGTAAATAATATGTTTGTAATAAGTTTTTATACTTGTTATATTTATGTAATAAGTTTTGTACTTATTGCACTAATTGTATATTTACATAACACAAGTATACAATTTATACAATAAGTACAAAATTTATTACATAAATATAACAAGTACAAAAACTTATTACAATTTTTACTAAAAAAATAAGAAAAGACATCAACAAAAGTATACAGACATATCACATTAATCCAGCATGATCGGATAACCAGGTGAACCAGTCTGATACTCAGTGTCCTCCTTCGGATCTTCTTTCGGATCTTCCTCCAGGTCTTCAGAAGACCTAGGAGGAACAGCCCTAGAAGTTTCACCGTGACCCTCCAGATCGCAAACTAGAGTGGGAGTGGAGTCAACTACCCAGATAAACAAGGCAGTTGGAAATACGTACATGAATGTTTGGTTTAAAAATGGTTCAAATCAAAACCACTTTTTAATTTTAAAACATTCGTTGCACGCATTTTTCTCTGTAACCCCCTGGTCTGAAGGTGGTTCAAGAGCGAAGAAACGGCGGCTCTAAGAGAGTACACAGGTAGGTTGAACAGATTGGATAAACTGCCATCATTATCCAACGTGACCAATAGGTCGCAGAACTTGGTGATCCAATCTTCCCACAATTGTATGCTCCCTGCCACATCGCTTCTTGCATCTCTCGATGAACCGCTACTATGTGATTATCGAGACCACTACTATGTGATTCGCGATCGACAAAGTGTCATCATTGAGCATGAGAGGAGAAAGTCTCATGTGAATCAGATTCCTCCTAAAAGATTCTGTATCTACTTGAGGTCTCTTCCCACCCGACATCGTATCTACAATAAATGCAAGATTATTTCTTAGGTAAGATCACATATCTCCTAAAAAATAAGATTTGAAAAACGAATTTCCAAATCTCCAATGTACTCAATGTGATAAAATGGATAAATCTTACAATTTTTCGGAATACAATCCAAAAAATTATAAAGATTATTTAAAACAATCATTTATTTTAAAATTTTCAAATTTGAAAATTAGTCAAATAAAACAAATTTTATTCAATTAAAAAATAAAATTAATACCAAGTTAAAATTTAAAACGAATTTAAATCAAAATTCAAAATTTAATTGAATTAAAACAAGTCCATAAGGATGATATTCAATTAAACCAAATCGGTACCAAATTAGACACTAAAACAAATTCAAATCAAAATTTGGGACTCAATTTAATTAAAAAATTGTCCTAAAGGACTCATTTGAAATTCAATTTTCAAAAACAGAGTATCAAATTAGGATTCAAAACGAATTTAATCAAAATTCGGGACTCAATTGAATTAAAAACAAGTCCAAAAGGACTAATTTTAAATTCAATTTAAAATCATAGTGACCGATTTGAAATAAACCAGCCAGATATTTAAGATATTTTGCGAAGAATGCAAAATACCAAAAATGCCCCTCTTAGAAAACCGAGCTAAATTGGCTAAAGGAATGGGTC
Organism: Hypericum perforatum; assembly: GCA_012979155.1. Taxonomy (NCBI): domain Eukaryota; kingdom Viridiplantae; phylum Streptophyta; class Magnoliopsida; order Malpighiales; family Hypericaceae; genus Hypericum; species Hypericum perforatum. The sequence goes on along the minus strand of SOPF01028822.1, from coordinate 6,276 downwards.
ATAGATGATGGAAAATATTATTAAAATCCTTCTACAAGAGAATTTTATTGAAAATGTCAGAAAACACCAGGAAGGCAATATAAAAATTTTTGTTTTAACCCTACAAAGTCAATTATCTTGAGCAAAGCTATTGTCTTGCACTACGCTAAAAACAAAATTGATAAACGAAGTCAGATCAAACTACTTGTCTTCGTGTAGTTGGATCTCCCAGTTTTTGGAATGCTCTAAATTCCATTTGAGCATCTAAATCTCGATCAATACAAGCAACAATATCTCTAAACAAAGTTCGAGCACAATGCCAAATGTGCCCGCATAAAAATATGCTATTGACGTAAGTAAAGCTAAAGCAACGATCGTATTTATATCATTCGTAGCTGCAGCCAACTCCCCCTGAGGTAACTTTATGATTTTCCAAGGTAAAAGCGCCTTTGACCAATTCGAAACATTCAAAAATTTCACCCAATTGAGCGCGTCTAGCATATTTTTTCATAATAGCAAGTGTTTAGCTCATTTGATTCTTGCTCGAGCCGGATGATGAGAAATTATCATGTCCGGTTCCTTCGGAAGATGGATCCCTAAGAAAAGAATTCACTTATCCCAATAACAAGCACAAACAAAAACAAGGATAATCTTAATAAACTCCGAAAGTTCGAAACTTTTAAACAAGGGTCTCTTCTAGGTTTGGGGAGATTGAATTAATCGAACGCACTTCTAAGATTTGTTCCATTTTGGGTTTCTTCCCCAATTTTCTCTCTCCCTACGAACCCTAAACTAGCCGAGCTACCTCCTTCGAACTCTCAGATGGCGGAGAGTCGTCCCCCACCACCGGGTGGGTTTGACTCATAGTGACTCATCGATCACGACCTTACCAGTCATGCCGTCTGTCATGCCTCGGTCGTCGTTCGCGGAGGAGATCTCTCTCGACAGAGTTTCGAGCTTCCGATGCTCGTAACTCACGATTCCAACAACGACAACATCAAAAATTGGTATCGTGCTTGGAATATCAAGGAGAGCGTTTTAAAATAGGTCTCCGATGTTAAAAAAGTCGGAGCTGGTCAAAATATGCTTTTGAATGATTCGGATGAAAATCGCTTAAACATAGAACGGATTTTCAATTTGGGAGTACAAAATTATATTTTGGTCCCAAAACTTCTGCGAAAAAATTGAATCAGCCCAGACGAATAACAAATATCTGATTCGGTCCTCAATTGAAAAATTACTTTGTAATCAAGTCCAAAATACAAGCTGATCACTAATCAAAACATAATTAATGCGATAATTAACTCAAACCATCGAATTAAAACCTCAACAACATACGAGAACATGTTAAAATTGTTGGTTTTCGTGCGTAATTAACAAATAATTACATAATTAATCAAGCTTAATTAAAAATTAAATTAGCTAAATTAACAACTTACTTGTTGAAGCGAAGGCCTGCAAAGTCCCACAACATTGTTGATGAGTCGCTGGTCGAGGTCCGATTACGTTCGAATTGAATCGAAGCCTGATTTTCACGACTAGACCTATCAGTATATCTAACGAAACTAACAGTGACTAAACTATAATTTTGTTTCGTGAGTGTATTCTGAGGGGTTGTCAAATTATAATTTAGTCACTCGGAATTCCCTATTTATAGGGATTAGTATGCCAACATCAGCAGCTAAGTGACAGCCATGTAGGCTACCACGCGCCACGTGGCAGGTGGCGGCTTGCATGTGATGATGACGTGGCTACACGTCATCGCTAACATCAGCACTGACATGGCTCCCAGGTGGGAGCTGACGACACTGCTGACGTCAGTCAGTCCAATTGCATGGGCTCGTTTATGGACCAGTCCATTGACCTGGGCCTAATAGGCCCGGGCTCAAATTTGCACAATAATAAATACAATATGGCCCAATGTCCAACAAGTCTAATACAATATTTTTATGGATGAAGCTATTGAAATCTTATGTAAGATAGTAACTATCATAATTTTGTAACTTGATTATAAACAAAATATTCATGTTGTTGTATGTATATTTAGTGATCAAAGTTCAATTTTAAATTTTTCTTAAAACTGTGCAAAAATTTCTTTTATGTGGGATATAATTTAATAATTCATACCAAAATACCCGCACGGTAGGAATTTGAAGTTTTTCTGTATTTTCAAACACGAATTATTTGTGGGATTCGATGTAATTGGCCCTGTATTTTTATATGCAAAATAATGACGACGTACCTAGGTATCATAATACTGAGTGCACAACCCTCTAATCGTTGGGATCGGAGAAAGCTCTCGGTTATAGCCGCCGTGGCTGATAAAATTTTCTCAGTGTAGCTCCCCGGCGAAGCTGATCTTCAGACATCGGGATACTCAGAATCTGTATAAGGAAACATCACCCTCCTCGTCGTGTCCATGCTCCTCCCCTGCTACCACAACCAAAATGGATTACAATCCAGCTATAAAACCAAATTTGCCTGTAATTACAGGAAGTCTTATTCACGATGTGGAGTTAAAATCTTTGTATAATTATGTAAGTAAATTTCGTTCACTAATTCAGAGTCTAAATTATAACTTTCAGTACCATGGATTAAATTTAAACCTGCACTACGTGGATATTGCTCGCGGGAGGGGTCGTGTTCGTGTGGGCGAACAATTTGTGATATCGATGAAAGAAACAACGTACAACAGGAGAGAGATTTGGCATATTTTCGGGTTTTTTTTTTTAATTACAACTGATGGTTCCTGTGTTGTCACCTTTACACTGTGCATGGCGGAAATCTGTCCACCAATATCTCAAGATACTGAGCAGCTTGGACTAAAAAACATATTTCTTTGGGTAAATTGCCCTCCCGTCTCTCTGCTTTGCTTAAATTACTATTTTCGTCCCTACTATTTCAAAAATGATGATTTCGTCCTCCAGATTTGATTTAATAGCACTCTAAGGTCCCTGGTGCCGGAATCGGAAAATTTCTCCGACAAAATTGGAATTAAGATTACGAAAATACCCTTTTCCTTTGAAAAGTAAAAAAATAAATTGAAACACAATCGTAATTCGTATTGAGCTGAAATTTTGCATGAAGCATCCTAAAAATACACAAAATTTACGCAAATTATTTCAAAAATTTTGGAGGTACAAAAGTATTTTTTTTATTTTTCAACGTGCCAAAATTTTGTAAAATCATATAAAATAAAAAATTTATCTAATTGGGCTAAAACCTTGTCCCATATGTTATTAAGAATATCTAGTGAATTGAGAACCTAAAACTTGTTCTATGTGTCTTTAAGCATCTTTACTAAGTACTCTATTTTTAGTAAAAAAATAAATTAAAACTTTATATTTTTGGTATTCCAAGACTTTTTCAAAATTGGCTAGTAAGAATCCAGACTTTTTGATTCCTAAATTCATTAAAGATGCTTAAAGACACATGGGACAATTTCAGCCCAATTAAATAAATTTTCTATTTTATATGATTTTACAAAATTTTGGCATGTTGAAAAATAAAACAAATACTTCTGTGCCTCCAAAATTTCTGAAATATTTTACGTAAATCATGTGTATTTTTAGGATACTTCATGCACAATTTTAGCTCAATACAAATTATGATTGTGTTTCAATTTGTTTTTTTACTTTTCAAAGGAAAAGGGTATTTTCGTAATCTTAAGTCCAATTTTGTCGGAGAAATTTTCCGATTCCGGCATCAGAGACCTTAGAGTGCTATTAAATCAAATCTGGAGGACGAAATCATCATTTTTGAAACAGTAGGGACAAAAATAATAATTTAAGCAATAAAGAGAGACGAGAGGGCAATTTACCCTATTTCTTTTCGTTCGGTACTTTAATTGTGTTTTAACAAATCAATCAAATCGATAGTCCGAGACTCGGGTGGAGATGGCTGTTATCTTGTTATTAGAAATGAACTTGTATTTTGTAACAATGTAAACTGTAACCTGTTGAAAAGGCTATAGGTTTGGTTGGACCGGATCACTACTGGTTCGGTTCCCAATGTAAACCAGAATAGAATCGTGCCAATCTGGTTTAGCTTACATTCATAGTTCTGGTTTCGGTTGTTTTGGTCCAGTCCCCATTTTATCAACTTGTTCACCCCTAATTCGAGTGATTCGCTAACAACTCATCATTGAGACCAATTCATTTTCAAATCAAATTTTGAACGCTGATTGGAATGGTCTAACCGATTGATTGATCGGTCAATTTACAAGCTAGCAAATATAATATTCCTGGGAAAATATATTTCAGAATTTCGTTAACTAAAATTTTTATATAAAGCGTTAAGATACTTAAAATAGCCAATATTAATAAAAATATAGTTAGTGAGAAAATTATTAAACAAAATTTTCTGATCCCTCCAAAAAAAAAGAGAGAATTTTCTAACCAAAAAACACAGATAAATTAAGTTCGGCTTCGGGGTCCATTTTTGCATTTTGGGCCCCCCAGAATGGGCTACGCTTGTGTACAGAAACCAGGAGCCCATTAGATTAGTGACCACGTAGCAGCAGCATGCAAACTTTTCTATTACGGAATCAATTGGAAAAAAAGACGCCGTTGCCGGGGATCGAACCCGGGTCACCCGCGTGACAGGCGGGAATACTTTCCAATATACTACAACGACCTTGATGTTGAATCAAATGTAATATTTATTTAATAATTATAATATTAAAATTAAGGCCGGAAAGTGCACGATATTTAAGAGGCGCCAAATTCAAAATCCCATCGTCTCCCGAAAATCTGCAAAGTGGAAGCTCCCTCCTCTTCTCTTTCACTCAATTTCTACCGGAGAGAGAGAGAGAAACGATGCGAACTCGGTTTATAAACACCGATTACTTCTCCACAGAAACCCTAGGAAGCTTCCTGAAGCTCCCGATCCCGATCCTACCTCCTCCTCCCCCGCTCCTCTGTTTCACCCCGGAAGAAGAGCTCCTTCGCTCTGAACCGCTCCCCTGTTCGTTCAACGAGATCTGTCGATTCCCGATCGATGATGTCCTCCGCAAGTTCCTCTCCCAGGTTATCCCCCAGCGAGTAGACCATGAGCATGCCTTTGGTTCTCCGACCGACGCCGCCGCTGCCTCCTTCCCCGAGGTCAGCTCTTTTTTATGTGTGTTTGATTCTGCTGTGCAGCTCTATTTTAGTAGTAGTGTGAGATCGGAAACCGTCGGAAAGGTAACTGCTCCGGTTGAAGTGTTGATTTCTAATTTTAGCCAAAATCACCATATTTTAGGCAACTGATCGGATCCTAAAATTTTTGGAGGTTGATCGTGTAGAAATAACGAGTAGTTGATTTAGTTATTACTTTCGCTGCCATTGCGATTTTCTCTGAGGTCGATGGTCTGTTTGCAGGAAGAAAATAATGTTGCCGAGCCGTTGGATCGTCTACATGAGTCTAAGGTTCCACGATTCGAAGAACCTGAGGTTCTTGAAGACTTGGTGAGCGGAAGTCTTCACGCGCCTCCTTTGTGATGGCTTGGAGCTACTTTTTGAGTGTCAGTCATGATAGAGCATTCGCTTATGCTTCGGTTTTGTTTTGCAGGACAGCATTTGCTTGCCTGTGGAATGCAATGAGTGGATCTCCGGAGCTCCTCCGATCCAACAGAATTCGGTAACTGAACGTGATCTCATTATCGTTAACTAAGGTCTTTGAATAATGTGAAGAATTAGAATCATTCACATTCTTGAATTATTACCAGGATTTACCAATGCCGGACCTTAAAATGAACTGCCTTGAGGAGATTCAAGAATCTGTTTGTTTGGTCAAACGTGATGGTCCCGATTATTGCGCAAATGAGAATGATCCCCGGAGTGACTTTAATGATGGACTTGTTCCAGAACAAGCAGCCTTCTCCTCTATATCTTCTTTCCCATTCCTAGAAGTGGATGAGATAAGTCTGAAAAGTTTCACTAACTTATCATTGGAAGATGAGCTTCTTTCATTTTTCAAAGACGTAGACACACTGTGGAGTCAGGATGACAGCTTAGTTGTACAAGGATGTGCTATAATCGGTTCTGCAGAATACGATGTCTTTGATATTGTTTCAAATCATTGTCAAACAAAAGATTGTGTAGGATCGGATGTGGCAGACGTGTTGCTTGCGATAGAACCAATAAGCATGGTGGATGGACTAATGTCCCTAGTAAATTCTGAAGACCGCCATTTGGATGCGAACTATTTTATCTTTGAGGAGCCTGAATTACTTGATACAGGCTCATCTCAACTCTGTGATGCATATTTGGAGGACGTAAGTGCAGAGGAGTTGGAAGCATGTTTTTGGGTCTTCGG